>CM017564.1:8326047-8471047 GCA_007844125.1 Sinonovacula constricta
CCCTGAGCATTAGGCGAGAAGCCTTTGGTTTGACCCGGCTGGGATTTGAACCCAAAACCTCTACCACCTAAGCTATTGTGGCCGGTCATACATTGCTTTAATCAAGCTAGGTTGAAGCCGAAGATCTAATTCTGCTGAAGTTGTTAATAACCATTAAAGACATCAAGTTATTTGTTTAAATTTCATGCAAAGGCAGTTAGATATATAACAAGAGACTATTCTACAAACAGTGTAGCTCCTGATCATAAAAAAAAATGAATTCATTCTGTTGATCGCTTAAAAGATCAGAGAGCAGAAATTAGCCTTAGAGTACAAGGAAGGGAGATAACTTTACAGGTATTAAGCTGGTAGTGACCAAAGTAGAACTTGATCTATACTTCAATATCATGTCTTATATACAAAATAGTGTAAATTCTGTCGATTGCTTAAAAGGTCACTGAGCAGACACCAAACATTAGCCTTAGAATACAACATGCAAGGGAGATAATTCTACAGGCATTAAGCTGATAGTAACAAAAGTTGAACTTGTTCTATATTTTACTGTCCACACTTATATACCAAACATGAATAAATTCTATTCTATTACTAAGTACTCAAAAGTTGTGAAGCAATAACCCATTCACATTAGAGGCACAGAAAGAAAGAGAGAAGCAAGTATATATACCTCTTAACCATTGTGGGGGCCATAAAAATGCAGAATATAGGACAATAACGGATTTCCTCAGGTGCCTGTCTGTTGTCAAAACAATCTTTTTAATTTATCAGGAGACGGTCTCCATATGAAGAAGATATAATGCTGCCTTAACTGTGCACAGTTTCAAGCTGCGAACACCTGGCATGCTACCACACCCAGTCACGTGATCTCAACACCAAGTCATTAGATTTGATTGATTATAAGCAGGGTCAACATTCAGCTACCATTTTTTTTAACAACTTTGGTTATGCTGTGGTGAGGGTTTGAACCTAGGAGCTCCTGTAACTGGCACTGACACTATACCCACTCTGCTACTAGGACTGGTAAACTTGCAATGTTTGTTTATTGGGTTTATCGTCCCACCAACAGTATTTCAGTTATCTGGAGACAGTGTCCACTTGAAGCAGATATAGTGCTGCCTTCACTGTGTATAGCATGCCGTGAACACCTGGCATGATAACACACCCAGTCACATTATCCTGACACCGGGCCAACCAGTCGTGGAACTACCCTTATATTTGCTCGAGCGTTACCAAGGGAGCTATGCCACTACCATTTTTAACGACTTTGGTATGTCGCAGCCCGGGATCGAACCCGGGGCTTTCCTTACCGAGAGCCGACGCTCTACCGATTGCGCTACCAGGACTGGTAAACTTGCAATGTTTTTCTTTCCAAAAAAGAAAATGACAAAAAAACAACAACAACAATATTACACAGAAAAAGACACCAAAAGAACGGAACAACAAACTGGCAAGAAGTTAGACTTTTTCTGCAACAACAAATGATACAATGCAAAGACTACTGTGACAACAACGGCAAACATACAAAAGTTTCCTTGACAACAACATTTTAAAGGTTTCCTTCAAAATGACAACAAATATAGAAAGGATTCTCTGTCAACAACAGCAAACACGCAAAGGTTTACCTGACAACAACAGCAGAAATACAGAGGTTTTGTTGATAATGGCAACAATCATAGAAAGGCTTCCTAGGCAACAACAGCAAACATGCAAAAGTTTACTTGACAACAAAAGCAAACATGCAAAGGTTTACTTGACAACAACAGCAGACAAACAGAGGTTTTGTTGATAATGGCAACAATCATAGAAAGGCTTCCTTGACAACAACATCAAACCTACAACAGTTTCCTTGACAACAAAATCAAACTTGCACAGGTCTTTTAACAATGCCAGCAAAGATACAGTAGTTTGCTTGACAACACTACAAATAGATTGGTTGTTTCCTTGAAAATGCCAGAAAAAATGCAACAGTTTCCTTGACAACAACAGCAAACATGCAATGTTTCCTTGATAATGACAACAAACATGCAAGGTTTCCTTGACAATGACAACAAACATGCAAGGTTTCTTTGACAACATCTGAATACCTGAAGAAGATTTGAGATCTTTTTAGCATAAAAAGGTGACATATTCTTGGCTTGATTCCAACCCATGTCCTCAAGATCAATGACCATAATTACTCCAGTAATTTGGGTCATATCATCCTAAAATATATCGCAGAAATTGTTGTTTTCATTGAAAATGAAAGTAAAATTTTGTTTTCATGACAAAGATTTCACCTTTTAGACGGGAATTGGCCAAATTTCTATTTAAAAAACAACACTCTTTGTATCTAGATTTCAAGAGATGAACTGGAAGTTGGGGGTAGATACCCGCTATTCTGATTTAGTTTCAGTTGATAAGACCTTATACCGGTAATTAAAGATGCCTTGTTGGTGACAATATATACATCTTATTGGGCATGTAGGTTTAAGTCTCGGTCAGGACGAGAACTCTCATGTGGGGAGGTTTTCTAGCTAGTCTGCAATGCACCTGTGGTTTTACCATGACATCTGCCTGAATCTGCCTCCATCAATAACAGGTTGATACTTCTAAATGTGTCTGTGAGAGGAATAAAAAAACAACAACAAACAAACTATATTGGACATATTGCGCATCACATAGAAAGCAAAATGTGTCTTCTGTCCACCTCAACCAACAAACATGGTGGCCCTTAATCGCTCAACTGAGGGACATGACTTTCAATAGGCTCATATCAGGCATCAAGTAATCAAGAGTCATTTACTTTAGAAATCTTTAGTGAAGCTTGGACCTTTAGTGTGGCCACTGGGCTGATAACATTTTCTAGAATTTTACACAGTAACCTACTGAATCTATGTGACCCATTTCAAAACATATCTAAGATTTCATATAGACATGTTGCCGGACCAGTTCATGTTTGGGTTGGTTTCAAAGCAAACAAGTCAATTTTCATCAGGTTGCTTTTATTGATAGTGTTGATTATCCAACATCTATAATAGAAAATTAAATATCGTACAATAAATATAATCAAAATATTAAATTACATATCTATATATATATATATGCATGTAGGCCTACATAGTAAAAGTATTTTGGTACAACATAATGAAATCAAACAAATGGTAAACATTATAAAACAAAGTAATAATTATTGATCGGATTTATTATATGCGTGTGCTTAAGATTAGACAAATATAAATGGCTTTAAATAATATAACTATACCTATCTGCAGAAATATAATTTCTGGCAGATGTTAATCTACTTCTCTTTGCCGTTCTTATTCCTTCAAAATTTGAATCGTGACTGATAGACAAGCGTCAGTGGCTAAAATTTAACCAATCAAAACAGTTTAATAGGTCATGACCTTATGAACGATAATTCATCGTGAACTTTATTTAATCCAGACTGAGTAATCTTTCTTTGTATAATTATTTACTGCATTTTTATAAAATAATTTAATAATTTAGAACTTCACCTAAAATAGTTATAATAATAAAATATAATCCTATGACATATTCCCCCCAGTTTGAAAATGTCGTCCCGACATTTGTGGGAGAAGTTTCTTATAACAATATAATTTATACGAAATACAAAACAATTTCAATACAAAACATTTCTAACTACATGTAGTAACATCAGTTACAGACGGATATAGACAATGATCCGTTATTTGGCATAAAATTGAGTACATGGTATGTTTAACATATTCATATACATTTGTATATTCATTTTGAAATTTCTGTATTGTTAACAAAATCGTGTGTATCTGTATGTATGTTCGTAATGATGATCCATTAGGAACAAGGTAGGTTAAGACTTACATATACATTACGCACGATATCATTGCATGACAAAGTTAAATTCAATTACTACAATCGCGTCTATACAAAAGTTAATAACAATTGTGCAGATTAAAATTTGGCGGAACATTTCTTATTTCCATTTACAAATTAATACGGCCTAGCGGTTTAAAGTTAGTTGGGCAGGGAGAGGGACACATCTATATGACAGCTCGATACCACTGTGGCTGTCTCCTGATTCGATTGGATCGTCTCTGTGGGCGAATTACTTCTGAATCGTCACTGTCAGAGTTGTCTGTGTATCCAGGCCGACGTTGTGGTATTACGTATGTTGTTGACGGCATGTTGCTCGTTATTACGTCATCTGTGGGTTTACACTCTGATGACATACCAAGTGGTACTAGGAGATTCCGGTGTAATCGTCGCACTCGTTTTGCATGTGAATTATTTTTCTTTACATCAAACACCGGTATTTCAGGGTTGGGCTGGGCAATGACTATGTACGGATCTTTCTCCCATTTGTCGCCGAGTTTACATTTTCCTCTAACTGATACATTTCTAACGAGGACTAGATCACCTGGAATAAGTTTTGTATATCTTGCTCTTTTGTCATATAACTGTTTGCTGTTTTCAGATGTTTCAAGCGCTGTGGTTTTTGCTTTGTTGTATGCTTCAGTAAGGCGAGTTTTCAATTTTCTTGCGTATTCTTGTGTGTATTTTTCACTGATGTTGTCATTTTGTAAGCCTAAAAGTGCATCTATTGCTAGTCTTGGATGTCGTCCAAACATTAAATAATATGGTGAAAATCCAGTGCTGTTATGTGAAGTTACATTCTAGCCAAGTTTGGTGAAGATTGGGTCATAAATGTTATAATTATTCAAATACAATTTACTACGTATTTTCCTCCCTTTGGGACAGGTATTTGGTAATAGTTACTGTAGAAATATAACGATTTTCCACTATTTTAACCACTGAGATCACTTGAGACTGCAATATGCAGAGAAAAAAATGTATCTTATTGATTAACATAATAATGTGTTCAAGTGATTGTGGTCTCTTGTATATTCACAAGGTTTTTCTACAATTTGACCAAGTGACTCATTCAAGATTTCATGCAGGTTAACATTGTGACCAAGTCTGATGCAGATCAGATGAAAACTGTAGCCTCTAAGGTGTTCACAAGTGAATTGTTGACGCCACATGCCAGATGCTGGACGAAGGGGTCTCAGAAAAGCTCACATGAGCACAACATACTTTTGTATGTCTTACTGTTTGTATTGTCAGACTGAGTAAAGAGTATGTTTTTGTTTTTTGTTACATCGCACCAAAACAATTATGGTCATATTGGCGATATCCAGCTAGATATTGGTGGAGGAAGACCCCAAACTTATGTCTGCATAAAATCACCAGTGTACCTCAGGTAAGCTGACAAACCTCCCTTTTGAGGGGTGAATAGTTAAAAAGTCAACAACTCTAATGACTCCAGCGAGGGCGTCGCAGTAATGATTATCAATATATCCAGTGAAAAAGTCCTATAGGGGGCATAGCAATACATCAATTACCCAGACTTAAAGATTACTTAGCATTTTTTGCCCAGGGAATATATAAACAGTATGACGAATTTGTTACACTTTAGGGCAATTTTAGGAAAGTCAGATATCTTACCTCAACAAGTTTAGACAGGGACACAAAACAAGCTCGGAATATGTCATCAATGGAATAGTCGGCAGGTTCCCATTTACCTGCAGATAGAAAAACAGACTTGATTTTATTCAGAAATGCTGCAAACAAATTAATTGCTGAATCCACCATGTTGCTTTTATGGAATTAGAATTACAAAAATGTCATTGTTTCTTTGCATTTTCTAAAGTCTTTCACTTCTTCAGAAGTTGATATTTTCCTGAAACAGAATTGGTTGTATTACCATTGACACCAGACCAACCAATTGTGGGATGGGATGGGATTTGCCGGCATTATTGCCAATATTATGCAGTGACATTTCTATCATTATAGCACAGGGGCACTTATGAGGTGCCCAGGGACTAAACCTGGCCGGTCCATTATACTGACACTAATGCTAATGCTGTCCTCTTAGCCCCGAGCATTAGGAGGGAAGCCACTACTACCAACTTCAAAGTCTTTGGTTTGATCCGGCCAGGGTTTGAACCCACGACCTCCCCATCCAAAGGAAGAATAAGTAAAAAATTACAGTTATACAGAAATTTGAAATACACTTAACCTTAAAATAGGTTGTTTTTTCTTTTTTTTTTTCAAAAAATAGTTTATGATTTTAAGGTTTCTGAAATTTTGAATGCTATTCTTTTAAGAATTTTATTTTTTCAGGTCTTAGCTTATTAGCGTTATTTTTTTTTTTACCCTATAATCAATAAATTTCTCAATTCTTTAATTCCAATAAATTTTACACATATTTCTTCTCTTGCTCCACTCTAACTGTACACCACCCAAATCAAATTTTTATGATCATAGCCTCTTATTATTCCGCTTGCGAGGGTGAGTCCTGGTTGTTCCGTCGAGATCAAATTCCTCTCCCCAAATCTGGAGGTCCCTAGGATTAACTGTTGTAAATATTTTTGTTTTACAACTGCACTGACCTGGTCTGAATATGATAACCCGTCGCCCTTGGCGATCTCTGTTAGCCAACACCCCAGTCACTCCGGCCTCCAGTACATGACGAACAGTGGACGGCCGAAGGTCATGAAACAGGTGCTTGTTTCTCTCATCTGCCTTCATCGTGAAATGTTTAACAATCAACCGGAATGCACGATCATAGTCGAATTTCTTGGCCCGCAAGTATCTCAAGAGGTATGCATCATCGGTTCTGATTTTCAACTCTGAAAGAATAAGATAGTTAATGTTTGTTTATTGGGTTTATCATTTCACTGACAGTATTTCAGTTATCGGGAGATGGTGTCCACTAGAAGCAGATATAATGCTGCCTTCACTGTGTATATCATGCCATGAACAGCCAGCATGATACCTAACCCAGTTACATTAATCAGAGACCGGGCTTACCAAACGTGGAACTACCCCTAAATTTGCTTGAGTGTTAGCAAGGAAGCTATACCACTACCATTTATAAAGACTTTGGTATGTCGCTGCCCAGGATCAAACTCGGGACCTCTCAAACCTGGAGCTGACAATCTACCGATTGTGCTGCCTGGTACGGTGAGATAGTTAATTCTGGTTTAAACAGATGTTAATATGAGTAGGAGTTCACAAGGTTCTGATGACAGAAGATAATGGCTAAAATTTACTTTTGATATTCATAATTTCTTATTTGTAATTGTTTAATTGAAATGAAAATGTTTAAATTACATGCTTCATGTTCAGTTAAAAAACAAAAGAAAAGAAAAACAACATCCATATATGTTTTTATGGTGGTACAACAGTTTGCCTATCTCTAACACATGTAACAACATATCACTTCTGTTAACATATCACTTCTGTTCTATAGAATTTATTCATAATCGCTGGATAGGCTAAAACTTACAATTAAGTAACGCTGTTTAGAGCATTACCTCAATGGTTAGATAGTACAATTTGTGAAATATATCACTTAAATGACCCATTATTCCAAGTCAAAATAAAAAAATGATGGGAATCTCAGTTAAAAACAGATACATAATGTCAGAGCTGACTATCTGGATGATCATGTAACATGGTTTTCTTTGTTTAAAAATAGCTAACTGTGCAGTGTGGTTCGAATAGAAAGTACTTTTTTATAATGACTAGTGGGGTGTTATATTTTACTTGTTACACAGATGTAAGGCACCAATAAGCAGCATTTAGTGGGATTTTTTTTCACATAACAATAATTTATCTGGATGCATGAGAGAAAAAAATGATCCAAACTGTTGTATACCACCTTTAAGATCATAATGTAGTCGGTTAAATATCACTTTTACCTATAACTTGGTGTTTAAATAAATATTACAGTGTTTTTTATATTAAAATAAATGAGTAGTATTTGTATATTGGGTTTGACATTACACCGACACTTGTTAGGTCATACGGCACCAACTACATTGAACTTTAACAAGAGTATAATCAGGTTAAAATTAATATATGCGAGCACAAATATAAAAAATCTAAAATAAAGTAAATTTTTATTGAAATCAGGTTAACTTTAGTAGTAATAATACTACTATTAGCAGAAGAAGTATTTGTTGTAGAAATTAAGTTGTATTAATGGCGGCAGCAGTTTCACTAGTATTAGTTTTAACAGTAGTAGTTGTTGTAGTAGTAGTTGTTGTAGTAGTTACTAGTAGTTGTTGTAGCAATAGTAAAGAAATGAAGTAGTTTTGTTTTTTATATACAATGCAGCAATCAATTTTGTTCAATATAGCAACATACTTCTGTTATTATGGAAGAAGACCTAAGACTAATGTCTGGGTAGAACCACAGGCAGCCTGCAGTCAGCTGGAAGATGGGACTCAAACCCTCGCAATAAGCAGGTAAACAGTCAGAGGGTGGCCCCAGTTATAGTTGTAGATGTAGTTTTAAATTTTGTATTAGTATTTTAGAAAATGAAATATGTTTCGGATTAATTATACACATCACATCAAGACATTATGGCAATGCCTATCTACATTTCTGTGTAGACTTGCCTCATTACACAGGTCAAGTGACTGACTCTGAGATAAGCTGTTGTCAAGGTGATATCGATCGGAGCAGTTTGACAGTGTGGGAGTGAATGATGTGTTTTTATAAGCAGCTGCAGATTGCATTTCTCCATGAAATTATTGATTGGTGGCATGTACACAAGGAGAGTGCACTGTTGGTGACGTAGATGAAAGAAACTAATGTCATGCCGCCACGAGCTACAGGATAGCAGAGCAAATGACACTCGATCATCCCGCAACGTGTGAAAATTACAGTCACTGTTTACCAATTAACCCTTTTGTTGAGACAGCATGACTGGTTGACGCTCCTCTTCATTTTTTTGCCTCGTCTTATAAGCGGGTCGAAGCAGAAACCGGCAATTTTACAGGTGAAGTAGGGGGGTCGTCTTATAAGCGAATAGTCTTATAAGTGAGTAAGTACGGTATTATATATAAAAAAACCTGAACAAATTGCATATTTTACACTGACAAACCTTTCATCTACAAGTTTAAGTCATACTTGGGACATGAACCCACACAGCCTGAGGCTGATAGATTATAAATGATAAAGTTATAAGTTAAATTTCATGAGTGCAGCAGTAGAATACTAAATCTACGTTGAGGATATAATAAAAAATAAAACTGTAACTGTGTGAAATGGAAACAACAGAAGCGTTAAAAGCACACACCAGGTTTTTTCTTCACCATATCTCTAAGGGCTTGTATATCCCGGCTTCGCCACACAGCCTGAGGCTGATAGATTATAAATGATAAAAGTTATAAGTTAGATTTCATGAGTGCAGCAGTAGAATACTAAATCTACGTTGAGGATATAATAAAAATAAAACTGTAATTGTGTGAAATGGAAACAACAGAGGCATTAAAAGCACACACCAGGTTTTTTCTTCACCATATCTCTAAGGGCTTGTATATCCCGGCTTCGCCACACAGCCTGAGGCTGATAGATTATAAATGATAAAAGTTATAATTAGATTTCATGAGTGCAGCAGTAGAATACTGAATCTACGTTGAGGATATAATAAAAAATAAAACTGTTACTGTGTGAAATGGAAACAACAGAAGCGTTAAAAGCACACACCAGGTTTTTTCTTCACCATATCTCTAAGGGCTTGTATATCCCGGCTTCGCCACACAGCCTGAGGCTGATAGATTATAAATGATAAAAGTTATAATTAGATTTCATGAGTGCAGCAGTAGAATACTAAATCTACGTTGAGGATATAATAAAAAATAAAACTGTTACTGTGTGAAATGGAAACAACAGAAGCGTTAAAAGCACACACCAGGTTTTTTCTTCACCATATCTCTAAGGGCTTGTATATCCCGGCTTCGCCATTCTGGTTTCTCATTCAGTTCTTCTTCGGCGATCTTGACCAGGTCGTCACTCAACGTACAAACATACTCAGTCTTGGTATCTTGTTCAGTCATGGCCATCTTCACGCTGCACTAGGATAAAAAGAAAAAAAGTGAAATTAATAACAAAATATATGGAGAAATGCAAGACTTCATTTTTCTGCAAATGCACTGACAATAGCCCTGTGTGAGTCCTTCCCCCACCCCCAACACAAGGTTACACCATGCTGGGAAATCACCGTGGGGAAAATAGTTACTCGATTCAGATCAACAGCACTAGGAAAAAAAAAAGAAAAATCAGAAAGCTAAAATAATAATAAAAAGACTGACAAAAACAAGATAAAAAAATATTACTAAGAAAGCATTATATATATATATATATGTAAAAAACTTCTTCATTCACACATTTGAACCAATAGGTATTAGGTAGAGCTCTGGAACTGTAATAGGGGGTCCTGGGTTGGATCCCCACATCGGTAGCTCACTTGTCCCTTGATTTACTTTACTGGTGTCAAATGTAAACCAAAGCCTGGTGTTGGTGTTCTAAGTTGGGCTTGGGCTAAGAAAGTTAGGAGGGGGAGGAGTGTATAGCTGGGATGGTAGAGAAGCCCACAGGTGGTCCAGTTAGCTCAGTAGGTAGAGCTCCAGAACGGTGATTTGGGGGTCATGGGTTAGATCCCCACATCGGACACTCATTTTTTCCTCGATTTACTTTACTAACAACTTCTGCCTGGGCCCAGAAGTATACACTGTAAATATCAGAGAAAACCACTGCCATGCTGATGATTCTCAAAACATACAAATCAACCTGTTAAAAGTATCAGAGATATCATTGATATACATTGTTCATTCTCATTCAGCAATTCTTTGCTTTTTGAATGAAATTTAGGAATACGAATGTAAATATTCATTTTTTCCAAACACCTTTATCTTACACAGCTTATACCTGCTGTTCTCTATCAACTCCAACCATAAATCTAAATACAAATTTTTGACTTCAAATATTTTTTGTCATTGATTTTTCCATAGTACTTTTAAATATGTTAATATGTTAATTTTGTTTATTTGGATTATTGAAATTTTATCCACGCATGTGCAACAGTTAGTAATCATCTGAATACTTAACAGTGGATGGATATCTGTATAGATAGTTCCCACATCATTGAAGATCCCTTATATTGGCAGCCATATTTGATGATAACTGCAAGAAATTTTCATATGATTTGTATAGAAGCGTAAATTTTCTTGTAATTTCTTCATTTGTGGTCCAAAAATTAAAGGCTATATACCATCCAAAAGCTCCTGAATTTCATATTTTTAGAGTGCAATATTTTTAAAATTGATAAATGCTCAAAGAATTTATACACGGAAATAAATAAAATTATAGGTGCATCCTTAAACAAAATGAACAGTGCGTCTTTTTTGGTTGTATTTTTTTACCTTTTAAACTATCAAAATATAGTTTTGACATTTAAATTGGATTTAAAATTGGGTAAAATAGACTGAAAAAACAACAACACAGCATTGAGTTTAATACAGCACATATTTCCAGATTTCGGCCTGCATTAGCTTCTGCCTTCGAAGATGGCTGTCTTAAGCTATTTTATTAGTGCCTATGACATTACATGGAACTATCTATACATATAAGAATAATAACAATACAAATTTAACCAACTGAGTCCAAGACCAATTTGCCTTCAACACACTACAGACTACAGGGGTGACACGACTTACCGGAATCCACCAAAGATACCGGAATCCACCGGAATCCATTTTTATTTACCGGAATCCACCTTAAAAATGGTTTTATTTGTCATAATCTGCATTAATAGGGATCAAATTCCATAAATTATATGAAACCATTCAAGTTTATGCATTTAAAGTCGATTAATTTTTTTTTTACGGAAATGAAGTTTATTACGACGAGTTGTTTACTCATTGTAATTGACGGGAGTATGTTCATTGTGCGGCGCATTTAATCAAACGCAACGGATATCGTGTTTACTGTAATGTTTTGATACATATTTCAGTTTTTATTTATTATACCTTTCAAAATATATCTTTCAAAATTTGCTGTCGTTGTTTTAATGTCACGGCGTCGTCCGTCAAAATATGTCTTGCATTCTCTTCTAAATGGCGAGTGCAGAGAACATGTGTGGTCTCGGGGAGTATTGTGGTTATTGCCTTAACTAAGGCCTTCTCATCATCAGTTCCAACTACCAGTTTTGACAAATTGCTATCCATCAGTGTTATTTTTATGTGATGGAAAAAATGGCTAAAAGTTTCGAAATCACTATTGTCGTGGATTTACATTGGTCCTAAGAATATAGGAGGCTGCCCTGATCTTTCTCTTTCTACCGAAATTTGTTTGAAACACGAAACGGTGACATGCATCTTGTCCTAAATCGGAGTTACTATCATAGACTTGGAAACTGTGATAATCTGACTCATTGTAACTTCTAATCGTATCAGTACAGTACTGGTCTACAGTAGATTCGCTTTTTGCCAAGTCTGCTCAGATCTATATACAGAGATGACATTTTGTATTAAATTACGACGCTTTTAAATACGGATGAAGTAGATATGTATATGCAGCATCCATACCTTTTGTCACTAATTTAATTTATCCAAAACTTCATTGGCTCATTTCGTTTATTTTGACATTTCTCTGCCATTATCTAAGAAGTGGTGTTCGTAAGAATAACACAACCGTAAATGTCTACCAAACATTGTCCTTACATAGTATAACGGTCACTTCTGAGCGATAGTCTTTGTGGTCACTGTCATCTGTAACAAGCAAGTAGGCCTACTTCACTTTTCTCTCAAGCATATTTTTACTTTATTTTACTCTGTAGCAGGCACGAGTAAACTTATATCACATTACTCTTTACCAGGCACGCACATATAGCCCTACACCACTTTACTCTTTAGCAGGCACGTGTAGCCCTAAATCACTTTGCTCTTTAGCAAGCACGTGTAGCCCTAAATCACTTTGCTCTTTAGCAGGCACGTGTTGCCGTATATCACTTTACTTTTTAGCAGGCACGAGTAGCCTTATATCACATTACTCTTTACCAGCCACGCACATATAGCCCTACGTCACTTTACTCTTTAGCAGGAACATATAGCCCTACATCACTTAACTCTTTAGCAGGCACATATAGCCGTACATCACTTTACTTTTTTAGCAGGCACGTATACCCCTACATCACTTTACTTTTTGTATGCACGAGCTTCACTTTTTTCTTTATTCTTGTTTGGATTTTTTGTGCATATTTTTTACACAAACTCATATTTTAACCTAAGCAAGTGTGATTATGAATATTTTACCGATTTTAAGACAATTACAATTCACTAAAAACACTCTAAATGCGTATTCTTTCCAAATCTACAAAAAAGCACGATTGAGATCTCTGCTAAAAATAGACATATCGACGTCAAAGCAGAATACCCAGATGATAAGCATTCACGTGGTTTTCTTAGCTTAAAATAACCAACCATGTAGAGTGACATGTTTGTAATGACAATTGGGGTGTAGTGCTTCATATTTTTCACACAGAGCTAGGACTTTGTTAAACAGCACTTCATAGGAAATGTCCAGATGTCAACAAATTATTCGCTTTTTTCTTGTTTTTGTTTTTTTTAGAGGGGGGGGGGGGGGGGGGGGGGTTAATGGTCCAAACTGTTGGTTGCCACCTTTAAAGGGAAACGGATGTTTACCTGTCTGTGCATATTTTGGTGAAGAATCTGAATGAGTTGTCATATGCAAAGTTATGTTGTTCAAGGTTTATGCCTTCGCCTTTTGTTCAGAGTTGTAGATTCAGTTTAGTAAGTCAATTAAACCTTTTGTCTAGATACACGTTAGAACGCATCTTCTACATTCTAAAACCAAACATTTCTCGGGGGCGGGTGTGGGTGCATACCCTGTAGCCCACCTCCCAACTAGAACGTATGTATGTCAAAGTCGGTCCTCGACGCTTCCCTCACAACACCCTAGCTAAGAAACTCTGGTTTCGGGCCTGCTATTTCTCACTCAGTCCCAAATCTCTATCTCTCTCTCTGTGTCTCTCTCTCTCCCTCCCCCCCCTCTCTCTCTCTCTCTCTGCCTCTCTCTCATCATTAGAAACCTGATTGGTATGCAAGTTTTTCTTTCTTTTGCTTTATATAATTAAAATTTAATCAAAATGACGATCACGTGGCATTATTGTTTGGTAGACTTAGGCCAAGATCGTAAGTACGTCATGTTCACCTAGATAGTTATCCGGAATAAAGTGCCGTCCAAAATTAAAGTACACTTTAAATATTCGTATTTTTATCTTTCCAGAAAACTGATCCCGGAAAACTAATCAATCATTAGATTCTGTTTATTTGTTTCTATCGATTGCGAACAGATTTTCTCGCGTGAGCCACAAAACATATATCTTTCACTATAGATTGTTTCTTCTTTAGGGTCAAGTCCCTAAATGGAACTACTTTTGATACAGACGTCAAAACAAAGATGGCAGCTCGGGAGACAGCTCACTACAATACGATGCCTGTAAGACTGCAATTTGTGGCGGCTTCAAATTTAAATCATCCAATGTTACTTTACCCAGCGCAGCAGACACGCAGCTGTCGAAAGATGGCTTTGTCTATGTTTAGTGCGAACTACATTTTAGACATATTCTTCTTCCGACTTCCCGTGAACAAAATGATCGTGATTTCAGTAAGTATCATTGCACCAGATACATCCGTGGGATGATTGTTCCAAGAACGGAATTACCCGAGGAGTTCCGATTGTATAAAACAACAAAAGACATCGGAACATACAAAAAAGGTCTTTATAGGTAGGAAAAGAGAATGTGCTGTGGCTAAGTGTATGTAATGCCTGTGGCATAGCTCCCTTTAAAAAAAAAAAACACTTTAGGCCCTGGCTTGCACGGTTGCCGGACAAAAAACCCGGACGAAAACCTTCCCTCCGTTTTTAGACCCGGACGAAAGCTTTCCCGTTCCTTCTGTCTACCCGGAAAGAAAACACTGCCGTGATTGTCATAACACACAATAGACCACATTCAATATGAAAGGTTGTAAACATGGATTGCGGGAAATGGGGCATAATTTCTGTAAAAAAAAGTCAAACTTAAATCTAACTCAAATCTAAATATAACAAAAGACGATTTGGACCATTGTCTAAATCGTAAGACAGCAGAAACAGTGAACTTAATCACTCTTCATGCCCATTCTGTATAAAACTATAAATGACCATGATAGTGATTTCTGCTGAATACAGACATCGACGTCAGAGCGGATTACCCGAAGGATTATATAAAGTTACGGGTAACGATATTTTCTTAGTTTAAAAATAGCTAACTTCGCGGCATGGCTCAGATAGGAAATACCTATTTGTAATGACGAGTGCTGTGTTATGCTTCACTTTTCACATAGATGTAGGACATCAATTATCAGCATTTTGCCAGATCTTTTCAGGCAACAATAATTTAATTGGTTCTTTGAGAGAAAAATCTGGTCTAAACTGTCGGATAGCACCTTTAAGTTAAACCATAAAAATGCAGCTTGATTACATTTCTTTTTTATGTTGTCCCATCGATCGCCGTTTGCATATTAAGGGAAAAAAAGCTGAATTAGCGCATTTTTAAGCAACTCTCATTTGAGTATCGTGGGATCTTATGCTTAACAAATATACATAAATATTGTCTTAATTAATTAAGATTTCCGTCGCGTGTTCTAGAAGTTGCTTTCCAAAATTTCGCAAAATATAGCCCAGGAGACAACTTATTACAGTTACAACTTAAACTCGTCTTATACCGATTCGGCACAATTTATGCACTGGTTTAGCCAAACGATATACAGCTATCAGTAAATATTATTAAACATTTTCCCAAAGATAGTTCACTGGAATATTTGCCAAACAAAATTTATCAGCATTTCAAATTAGCTATGCTTTCATCTAAACAATAGATTATTGTTTCGGCACAAAACCTATTGTTAAATTAAATCCCCAAGCAAAACGTTTATTTAAAATATGACAAGAATAAGCGTCATGTTTCCGTACACCGTTTGTTCACATGGATGTGAGAGAACTAAGGACGGACGGACGAACATACAGACGAGCACAAATAGATAGAAATTACTGAATACGTTTTTTTCAGTTGAGATATAGTTGGTTGACGTGAATAAAATGTGTTCAATCGGAAAGTATGCAGCCAAATGCATATAACGTACCCGTTATCAATGATAACATATGCTATTGACATGACACCGCAAAGTGAAAACGATGTTTGTACTTTGACAGCACGCAAATATAACTAAATGTTTAAGTGTTTTGAGGCAAAAAATATACATATGGTTTGTTGATATAAAAAATACACACTTGTTTTCTAAGAAAGTTGTTTGTTTTATGCGACTTTATGTATGTGCCTGTTTTCGGCAAAACACCTTGTGTTCATGTTTATATGAGATAATCATCTTAACTTTAAAATGTGACTGTAGTGAGTAATAGCCTACTTTCCTAAAATTCTTGGATATTACACGTAACTTATGGCGAGAGGTAAAAACTAAAGAAGTCCGCCGTATAACAAATATACAAATATAGGAGCGGGGCAAACATCCGCTTTTTCATTTTGACAGGGGGAGGGGGGGCATTGGGGGGGGGGGGGGCGGCGGCAAACGTCCGGTCTTTATATTTGATTGGGGGGGGGGGGGGCGGCGGCAAACGTCCGGTCTTTATATTTGATTGGGGGAGGGGGGCATTGGGGGGGGGGGGGTGGCGGCGGCAAACGTCCGGTCTTTATATTTGATTGGGGGGGGGGGGGCGTAATGGCTGCACTTATAGAGGGGCAAACGTCCGAGGGTCAATTATCCGGGGGTGGGGGGGTGGGGAGGGGTGGGGGGCAAATGTCCGTGAATGCTAAACGTATAGACTTTATGAATCACATTCAACTGAAAAAAGAATGGAATTGTGAAAGTAAAGTCTCAAATTAAAAATAATCGGGATAATTGCAACACTAAGTGTAATGTCGTAACATTGCATGAGCATGAGAAGGAAGTGATGTATAACATTTAAATCAACAAATTTTAAGCAATTGAGCCTATAAATGTGCTTGCATTGATATTAAATGTTTTTGTTTTGAAACTAAAACAATCAACGACCTCCTTACATTGACATTCAAAATGCATGGTTAGTTAAATATTAGTTACAGCGTACGGATGATAAATGAAACCTTTCTCTCTCTCTCCCCCCTCCTCTCTCTCTCTCTCTCTCTCTCTCTCTCTCTCTTTCTCTCTCTAGATCGCTGAATTCATTAGAAATCTAGACTACAGTACATAAAATGATGACCTTCCGCTCTTTCTCTAGCTTAAATAATTATATATTTGATTATGATGCCGATCTTGAACGTGGCATACTTATGTCTGGTAGAGTTAGGTGAAGATCGTAAGGGCGTTATGTTCACCAATATTGTTATCCGTAATGACGTATCGTCCGAAATAAAAGCACACTTTCAATATTTGTATTATTTGTTAGCCCTGAGATATGACCATGGACAATCTAATTCAACATTGGTTTATATAATTTATATTTATCACCTGTGAAACGCATTGAGAGAGCATTTCCCTATATAATCTATAAACCCTTGTGGGCTGAAATTATTGGCGCCGCTCTTGAGAGCAGTGCCTATAGATAGTTTCCACGTAATGTCATCGACACTGGTAAGACAGTTTAAGGCAGCCATCTTTGTGGGCAGAAGCTAATGCAGGCCGAAATCGGGAAATATGTGCTGTATTAAACTCATCACTGTGTTTTTATTTTTCAGTCTATTTTACTGAATTTTATATCAAATTTAACAGCTTTTATAAAGTATTTTAAATATCCAAACTATATTTTGAGCTTTCCATTGGTGTACAGCTTTTAATTTTCGGACCACAAATGAAGAAATTACAAGAAAATAAATGTTACCCTTCTATACAATTCATATGAAAATCCCTTGAAGTTACCATCAAAGATGACTGCCAAGATAAGGGATTTTCACTGATGTGGAAACGATCTATTTTGGAATGCACTTTTTCATGGGGAAGATAGTGGAGCAGCCAATAACACGATGTCGGAGGTGTTCCGTGAGAGATTTTTTAGAGAAAAGAACCAAATGTTCTGTTTTTTTAAACAGGGCAGATTGCAACAATAAAGTATAGCTGGCAATTATAAAAAAAGTATCATAGCCGTTTGGCGAAGTTTTGTTTAACGAAAGAAACCGAGTATACCTATGTTAGAATTGCAGTTTATTAATACATATGTAGCAGAGAACAAGGAAAACAAAATAGCAAAAATACTCTGCTTCCTATCAGAGTTATGGTTCGTTACTGACAAATGTTTAAGTAATTAATCAACAATGTAAGAGCTAAGTGTTCCCGAGATAGTCATCTTCTTGTTTAAAGCGCATGCTCTCTACGGCGACTCACATCCCAGCTCTTTCCTGGTTGATTTTGCCTTACGTACTGTTTGCCATATCAGTACGCCGAGAGCCTGATTTCTTGGAAAGTCTCTGCTTCACATATTTATCCTCCTTGTCATCTATTTAACGTCCGTTCGGGTAATCTCAAGTTGATTGGGTTAAACGAAAACCCAGTCTACGATTTCTCACTTCCGGTGATTGCGGAAAACTATTTTATTTACAGATGTAGTTACAGATATTTTATCGGATTTCTGCAACTTCTTCTGCTGCCAAAATGCCAGATTTGCAAATATCAGTTGCAGAGTTCATTTCCCAAACATGGGCGGACTTCCACTCCCCAACCACCTCGACTTTCGACACAAACATGACCAAATGTCGAACAACAGTGTCGCAAATTGAGGAAGTGAGTTATTCTGCCTTGATTGTGCAAGTGTTTCTTCTCTTCTGCATAAATGTTTTCTTCATATTTGCATCAAAGTACTTGGACATTGAGATTTATATTGCACTTGGTAACATGTTTGGTTTTGACATCAACATTTTTGGCTAATTTAAAGATTGCATTATGCATGGATAGTGAACCCATAGATAGTTTGACTACTGTAAGTTCTTGCAGAGAAAATATTTGTTAAAATATAAGAAATTTTGTATTGTTTTAAGCTTATTTACCCTTTCTGTTTGACATTTCCTTGCAGTATGCACTGATTAACCAAACTGCATGATTTTGAACACAGGGCATTTTTATCAATTAGGACAACAATGAAGGAGATAACAGTCATCTCACAATTACACGAAACAACAAATTCCTTATTCCCCACTCAAAAACAAAACACCACATAAACTAATTCTTTCCGCGGGCTATACGACTTTGGAACGAACTACCGACTGAGATTAAGGATGCCCCAACTGTACCTGCATTTGCAAGTGGCCTAAACAAGTTTTATGCTTTTAAATTGATATTTTAGTTTAGTTATTTTATGTTCTCATTAAAATTTCACAAGTAAATTATTAGTCTTAAATTGTCAATGTTCAGGACTTGCACCTGCCTTATGTAGTCAGTATTGACTTTTGGCAGTATAAAGTTGAAGTTGAGATGCAAGCATTGGGTATTCACTGCTTTGAAAAAGTAGTCATACTTTGAGACAACAGCAGGCCTTTCTTGGAGATAATATGCAGAACAGAATTCTTGTGTAAGATGAACTGTCTAAACCTAATCTTTACAGCTCTGCTTTCCATGTACTGAACATCTTTAGACGGTTAACTAAGGATAGAGAAGTAAGACTGATTGGCCTACTTTTCTGAGAGAGTAGGCCACCATTTCCCTGCTTATTAATTACTTAATAAAATGTAACAATTTTTTACGATAATGTATAAATCATTATTTCATTTATTCTTTATATATTTTTCTTCAATAAAAATGTTCACATTGCATTTTAAACCCTTTTTTTTACTAAGTCTGCAGAGGCCTGCAGAATAAACATGTTCTCTTTTAAGCATCCTGGGAACCTGGAATAAATCTTGTTTATTTTGTCGGGGTTTATCAAAAAATAATTTTTCAGCTATTTCAATGAAAATTTCATATGAACTTTTGGATTTTACTGGTCCAATTGACCAGCCAGCGTCCAGGTTTCACTGGTTCTTCTTAAAGTCAACTGGTTTGGACTGACAGACCAGCGTTGGTGGTGAATTCTGTTATTTATAAATGTGTGTAGCACTTAGCATGGCATTTTCTAACCAAATTTGCATCTTGTTTACACAGTGTATATATATTAGTAGTAAAAATATTGTTTAAATTGTTACAATCATTGCTTCCTGTGTGAAGCAGTAGTTATTTATTCACTGCTGATTCAGAGAATGCAGAAATCATTTAACCATTATGCAGATATTTTAAGTTACTAATTACGCATATTGATTACTACCAGTAAATTAGGAGAATTTGACAAAGTGTGCTACGTTGTATTTGTAGGTTTGTGTGACATGCTGTTACAGTGATAACAGTACAGTCTTTACTTAAACATTTTTAACACTGCCCAGTAATGCAGAGTCTAGGGCTTATTCTCTTTTTTAAACTTCATGTAGCTCTACAATACTACTAAAGAAAACTTATATCGCTATAGCAGTCTTTGACACAACCTGGTGGACCGTGACCTGCGACGACCACGTTCTCTGTCAGTCCATACAATTTGATAAGTTTAATAGACTGACAGTCCAACAGAATTTCAGCCACATCATTTTCGAAATTCTGAATTATTATGAACATATATACTAAACAAAACAACGCTGTACAGCCTTATACTGAATCCAACCACATAACACCTCAGTTAGCCTACCAACCTTTTGTTTCAAAATGCCAGAATCATATTTGTCCAGTAAAATTTGGTTGGGTCAGCTTGGTGGACCGAAGGTCCAGTGTTTTTTAAATTTCTTTTATTAAGACTGCTATAGCCAACATATTAAAGTAAATTTATATCACAATAACCAACTACTAAAGAAAATTTATATCCCAATAACCTAACTACTAAAGAAAATTTATGTCCCCATAACCAACCTACTAAAGACAATTTATGTCCCTTTAACCAACCTACTAAAGAAAATTTATGTCCCTTTAACCCACCTACTAAAGAAAATTTATGTCCCTTTAACCCACCTACTAAAGAAAATTTATGTCCCTTTAACCCACCTACTAAAGAAAATTTATGTCCCTTTAACCCACCTACTAAAGAAAATTTATGTCCCTCTAACCAACTAATCTTCTCAAAATTTAATCACCATATCAGTGATCTGCTGAAAATTTTAAAATGTGGGGGATAAAAGCAGTCACAAATAACCAACTGAAAATGTAGTACGAATTTTAATCCATGAAAGAACACTGAAATAAATGGCAAAAAGAAATGTGTGGAGCCTCTTCTGGGTGAAGAAGTACAGCTTAACAAACAAAATTATTAAATGTGTCTTATTTTGTTGAAATTTTTGATGTGTCTTTAAGAAACGATGGTGGTAAAACCTTCCTTAATACATTGTTGAATCATCATTGATCTAATGCAGTAGGAGTATCACGCTACACTGTCATGAATTTTACATTTATTTGTAGTTTGTTTGTAATTTGTAACTTCTTGTTGTATTGTTTCCCTGTGTAATTTGTGACTTCTAGTTATATTGTTTCCCTGTTTCCGTATTAACCTGTTATAAAGCTTTTTAAGCTGTCATATTTTACTCAGGTATTTGTCTTTTATTTTGCTCTTAATACTTAGTGAAAAAACGCCTTAAAACAGGTAGACCAGGCATGGTAGCGCAATTGGTCGAATATTGGCTCCAGGTACGGGAGGCCCTGGGTTCAATCCCGGGCCGCGACATACCAAAGTCGTAAAAAATGGTAGTGGCATAGCTCCCTTGCTTATTCTTAAGCAGATATAAGGTAATTCCATGACTGGTTGGCCCCGTGTTAGGATAATGTGACTGGGTGTGGAATTATGCCAGATATTCATGGCATGCTATACACAGTAAAGGCAGCACTATATATGCTTCAAGTGGACATCATATCCAGATAACTGAAATGCCATTGGTGGGAAAATAAACAAATGAATAGAAATAAAACAGGTTGATCAAATATGACAATATATTGTGGTATGTATTGAAAAACAATCAAAATTCATCATAATGTATTGTGGTATGCCTCAAGTATGTTGTGATAATACTAATTGAATGATTCATTTTAGAGAAAAGTGTATTGTTAAGTTAATTGCAATTAATTATACAGAGAAAATCTTAGGGAAAATGTCTGGTTAAGTTAACCGATAATGAATGTACATTGTACAGAGAATAATTTTAGTGAAAGTGCATGCAAGCATGGTAAAGTTTATTGTTATTAAAAATACACAGAAAAATCCTGGGGAACACATATGGTAAATTTAATCATCATTAATGATGCAGAGCAAAATCTTAGGAAAAATGTAGAGAAAAATTGTTATAATAATAATTTAATTTATAATGGTTCTTCTTTTTTGTTTTCAGTGCCTGGATTCAGAGAGAAGTGAACTTACAAAATTGAAGAAATCTATTCGTGCCCTTTACAACTCCACAAGCAGTATGTACATTTCTACTCTACTCTACTCTACTCTACTTCACTCCACTCCACTACACTACACTCCACTACACTATACTACACTATACTACACTACACTATACTACACTCCACTACACTACACTCCACTACACTCCACTACACTACACTCCACTACACTATACTACACTACACTACACTATACTACACTCCACTACACTCCACTACACTACACTACACTATACTACACTATACTACACTCCACTACACTACACTACACTACACTATACTACACTCCACTCCACTACACTCCACTACACTACACTCCACTACACTACACTATACTACACTACACTCCACTCCACTACACTACACTACACTTGTGACTGAAACCACACCCTGACTTGTAACACTATTACATGATACCTTATGTAAAATCTGATACCGTTACATGATACTTCACGTAAACTATGAGTTTTAATACTATTACACGATACATTATGTAAAATCTGATACCTTTACATGATACTGTTACATGACATGTAACTGTTGTAGAATTGTAATACTATTACATGATACCTTATGTATCCTGTGAGTCGGAATACTGTTACATGATACTTTATGTGTCCTGTGAGTTGGAATGCTGTTACATGATACCTTTTGTATCCTGTGAGTTGGAATACTGTTACATGATACCTTATGTATTCTGTGAGTTGGAATACTGTTACATGATACCTTATGTATCCTGTGAGTTGGAATACTGTTACATGATACCTTATGTATCCTGTGAGTTGGAATACTGTTACATGATACCTTATGTATCCTGTGAGTTGGAATACTGTTACATGATACCTTATGTATTCTGTGAGTCAGAATACTGTTACATGATACCTTATGTATCCTGTGAGTTGGAATACTATTACATGATACCTTATGTATCCTGTGAGTCGGAATACTGTTACATGATACTTTATGTGTCCTGTGAGTTGGAATGCTGTTACATGATACCTTATGTATCCTGTGAGTTGGAATACTGTTACATGATACCTTATGTATCCTGTGAGTTGGAATACTGTTACATGATACCTTATGTATTCTGTGAGTCGGAATACTGTTACATGATACCTTATGTATCCTGTGAGTTGGAATACTGTTACATGATACCTTATGTATCCTGTGAGTTGGAATACTGTTACATGATACCTTATGTATCCTGTGAGTTGGAATACTGTTACATGATACCTTATGTATCCTGTGAGTTGGAATACTGTTACATGATACCTTATGTGTCCTGTGAGTTGGAATACTGTTACATGATAACTTATGTGTCCTGTGAGTTGGAATACTGTTACATGATACCTTATGTGTCCGGTGAGTTGGAATACTGTTACATTATACCTTATGTGTCCTGTGAGTTGGAATACTGTTACATGATACCTTATGTGTCCTGTGAGTTGGAATACTGTTACATGATACCTTCAGGTATAGGTAACATGTAGGTTGGAGTACTACTACATGATACCTTATAAAACCTCTGACTTGGAATATTATGACATGATACCTTATGTGTCCTGTGAGTTGGAATACTGTTACATGATACCTTATGTGTCCTGTGAGTTGGAATACTATTACATGATACTTTATGTGTCCTGTGAGTTTGAATACTGTTACATGGTACTTTATGTGTCCTGTGAGTTGGAATACTGTTACATGATACCTTATGTGTCCTGTGAGTTGGAATACTTTTACATGATACCTTATGTGTCCTGTGAGTTGGAATACTGTTACATGATACCTTATGTGTCCTGTGAGTTGGAATACTATTACATGATACTTTATGTGTCCTGTGAGTTGGAATACTGTTACATGATACCTTATGTGTCCTATGAGTTGGAATACTATTACATGATACTTTATGTGTCCTGTGAGTTGGAATACTGTTACATGTTACCTTTAGGTGTAGGTAACATGTAGGTTGGAGTACTACTACATGATACCTTATAAAACCTCTGACTTGGAATACTATGACATGATACCATATGAGACTCTTGAGTTGTAAAAATATTTTATATGATAACATTTAGTAAAGTAATAATTGGTACTTAACATTTTTAGCTTTTCCATGCACATTAAATAGAATTTGGCCCTAAAGAAAAAAAAAACCTAACTGATTCCACCACATCTTTTTCTTGCCTTGGGGAACATAAATTAACACATGTCTCTTATGTTTTTATTTCACTTCATGGGACAATGGGATCTTAGTTTAAAACTAACATTAAAAGATCTGCTTTATGAATCAGTAATATTGGTCTTAAGTGATACCTTTGAAAGAAGAAAACTGTCCGACTTAAATCTACCATTAGTTGTCAGTTTTTATTTCATGAAGTGCAGCATATAGCACTCACACTGTCCATTAGTGTGTCTCCATGACCATTTGTCCCATTTTTGTGTTTCAGCCATAACTTTTGTGAAAGAACAATACTTCAGTCAAAATTCAGCATCTTACAAACACTTATTTCAGTGTGTTGCACATAACAGTTCCAGGTGCAATTAATGTCAAGGTCACATTCAGTATCATATTTGAAGTCATTGTGTTGTTTTTTTGGAGGGGAAGGATGCAGTAGGGAGGGGGTGGGCGTTGGATATGTCAATTCCAAGTTTCATATGTTTTTGATAATATGTTTAAAATATATTGAAATTCTGGTGGCATCTATGGCTAGCTTGTAACCTCTCAATCTTCTCATTCCTGACATGCTTTTAGTACCGGACCTAGTAGCGTAATCGGTAGAGCTCCAGGTACGGGAGGCCCCTGATTTGATACAGGCCGAGACATACCAGAGTTGTTAAAAATGGTAGTGGTATATTTATCCCTTGCTAATTCTCAAGCAAATATAAGGGTAGTCCCACGACCAGTTAGCCCAGTGTCGAATTATGTGACTGGGTGTGCTATCATGCCAGGTGTTCACAGCATGCTATACACAGTGAAGGCAGCTCTATATCTGCTTCAAGTGGACACTGTCTCCATATAACTTAAATACTGTTGGTGGGACAATAAACCCAATAAACATAAACATGCTGTGATTTGACAGTGTTTAGTCAGCAGCTCCAGATAAAAAGAGTACAGTTCCTGCTAACTCTCTTATGTCTCCTTTAAACCCTTCACACCTGTCACCCATTAGAATCATGTGGCTATGCCATTACTAAGGGTACCTTCACTAAATGGTTTACTTAAAAATTATGGCATATATGGCAAAACAAAATTAAATTGACTCCTAACTGGAGCTTTGATCTAACCCAGATATATTTCTGTGTTCCAACACAATGGCCATTGTGCTATGTAGTTGTTGTTTTTCAAAAAATGGTCATGACAACAATATTTCTAATCATTTTCTTTTATTTATAGAACATGCAGACAATGAAATGGATGTGTCCAGGAATTTGGAGAAAATTGGGAAGACCTCCAGATATAACAGCCGAGAAATCAGTAAGTTTTTATAAAGATTGTATAAAAACAGCAGAATAAGGAAGTGTGTGTGACTTGTTGAAGCAATGATTTCCGTACTTACTAGGTTTGACAGGAAGTAAAGGATAAATAACATGAACACTTCTCCTCCCTTGATCAGAAGTTCAGGATGAAACTAAAGGTAATAGGGAAAATGTTTACTAACCTGAACATATGCTAAGGGTAGACTGTTGAGATCAGCCATCGCCTGACAGCATAAGTCCGCCCTCGCGAGTCACACATTATTAGTCCCCTACCGGTGTTTACACCGGAGGGGACTATAGGTTTACCCTCCGTCCGTCATTCCGTCTGTCTGTCTGTCTGTCTGTCCGCTAAAAACCTGGATCCTTTGATAACTTAAAAACTATTAAAGCTAGGCGCATGAAACTTGGTATGTTAATAGGTAGCAATGTGTACAATATGCATGCGCAAAATTTGGGTTGCTACCTTGAAGGTCAAGGTCACAGCATGACCTTGAAGCAAAATTGTGTCCGACCCATAACTTCATTATTTGAAGTCGGATTTTAAAACTTTTACACAGAAATGATCACTATATTGAGATGACGTGTCGCGAGCAAGATTTGGGTCGCTACCTTGAAGGTCAAGGTCACATCATGACCTTGAAGCAAAATCGTGTCCGCCCCATAACTTTGTTATTTGAAGTCAGATTTTATAACTATTTGACAGAAATGATCACTATATTGAGATGACGTGTCGCGAACAACATTTGGGTTGATACCTTGAAGGTCAAGGTCACAGCATGACCTTGCAGCAAAATCGTGTCCGGCCCATAACTTTTTGAGGGACCGGTAGGGGACTACTGTATTGCCCGCAATACTATCAAATGCTTGTTCAAACAGCATTTTCTCTGAAACCATTTGTTCAGCCAGACTTCATAAGACGCTTCAGTAGGCAGTGGGGACAAAAAGTTGTTTAAAGGCAAATGATCTGTAAAAACATATAACCGCTAATGACATGGCCATTTATCTTAAATCTTGTCCTTAATCTAAATAGGGCCATATAATAAAATTTTTAATCTTGTCTCAACCTAGAAGAACTAAAGGTTTAGTCTTGAGTAATACTCAATGAGTATACAAGTTCCTTAGTTGGTCCTCTTTCGAGATTAGTTAAAAGATGTTTATCTGTCAAATAAACTGGCTGCCAGGGATGTGGCCATCTTCCATATAAGGATTTGAGGCGGGGAATCATCCAGTGGTGGGATGCACGACTCACGGGGTCCGTGGTTTGAACCCCGGTCAGGTGGCCGCTAATTTCCTTGAGCAAGAAATTTACCTCGAATTGTTTCACTTCACCTGGATGTATAAATGGGTACCTGCGAGGGTTATTCGGATCAGTAATATGACCAAGGCGTAAACTGTAAAGTCAGCTGAACAAGCCGTAGCTTGAAAGTAGACTATAACATGGTATTACCTTGGTATAACCATATATGACTGTATAGAAAGCTTCTTGTAAGACCAAATATCCTAGATAAAGTTAAATGTTTATGCAGATTACCAAATGAATTACATAAATAAGAATAACATTACGGTAAGTTTTTACATTTTTTATGATATACATAAAGTAATAAAAGAATGCTGCATGCCAACAAATTTATGAGGTATGCTTTATTTTCTTTTTTGTGCATTTCAGATAGTGCCCTTTTAGAGTTTGCCAAAGTGACCAATGCATTGGGAGGCCTTATAGAGGACCTGGTAAATTAATTGTTTTACTTATGCATGCTGAAATTTCTGTGCTACTTCTAGCACTTCTGTTGTTCGATATATGAAACACCAACAAAACGTTCTACTATTACTACTACTCCTTCTGCTGCTACTAGTACTACTGCTGCTGCTATTACTACTACTACTTCTACTACTACTACAACTGCTACTTCTACTACTACTACAACTACTACTTCTACTACTACTATAACTACTACTACTCCTGCTGCTGCTTCTATTACTACTATTCAGGGTTGGGAGGTAAATACCACCCCTGGTATTTACCGGTGGTATTTACCGGTATTTACCGGCCTGGAAAATACTTCCCAAAGTGGCAAATACTGGCAAATACTACAAAGATGAGGTTTTTTGCCTTAAAATACTACAGAAATCTCAATTTAGTTGACAGTTATTAATGTATAATCATAATAATAATTCAATTACTCAGACATTTTATTTAAATATCATATCAGGTGATCATTATAAGCACATATAGTAAAAATAATTTTGAAATAACTGTCTTTATTTACTTAGAACCTAAAATACAGCAGGTGAGAAATTAATGCAAATTCACCTGTGCACCTGGCTATTGACATGGGGCTGTAATAGCTAGGGGCAACAAAGACAACAGTAAAGTGTCACAAATTACCTAGACAATTTGTAAAATGATGACTTGGTTATTATTTATAATTACATTTTGAAGTTGTCCACATGCTGACTATAGGGGATATATTTTGTATTGTATAAATTCCATGGATGGCAAATTCAACTGACCATTTTTTTCCGTACTTAAATATTTATGTACTATGAATAAAGTGATAAAAGTGTAAAACTTAAGTATAGATAAAATGGCAATTGATGGGTAAACTTGAAATTATCCATATGAATAAAGATAATAGGGAATATTGTATATATTCCAGACTGGTTAATTCAATCGACCAGTATTTGCCAGTATTTGCCGGTAAATACCGGTAAATACCGTCGGCATGGAAAATACTCATATTTGCCGGCATTTTGCCAACCCTGCTACTATTTCTACTACTACTACTACTCCTGCTGCTGCTACTACTACTTCTCCTGCTGCTACTACTACTACCACTACTGCTGCTACTACTACTACTGCTGCTACTACTACTACCACTACTGCTGCTACTACTACCACCACTACTACTACCACCACTACTACTACTACTACTACATGCTATGACTACTACTACAGTTATCTTCCTTCCTCTCTGACTCTGCCAGTAATTAATTGCTCTGGATAACTAAAAGAAAGATGGACAGTAACCCCCAAAAACAATGTTTTATTTTAACAATTTTTATTTTCTGTCTTTTTTCAGTCAAAAAGCCTTCACAACAGCTTCCAATTCCCACTGGAGTCTTTCCTGAAGGGAGATATACGGGGGATCAAAGGAGAGATGAGAAAGCCATTTGACAAGTCCTGGAAAGACTATGAGTCAAAATTGTGAGTCTTTTGGGATAATTAAGATATTTTAGGGTGAAAAGATGGATCTTCTGGTAGAGAGATTATAAACAATGATGTATATTACCTCAGCCCTTCTCCACACTGGTTCTAGTTATGATCATTGAGAGTATATTTCATGCAAGACTTTCAGCTGACCGGCTCTATGCCAGTGGTTCTTAGTTCCCATATAAAGTCTGTTCTTCCTGTTACTACAACACTTGCTTCGTAGCTTATTTAATCAAATATACCAACAACTCAACATCAGCTTAAAACACAGTGTGCATTCGCATCACGTTCTGTCTCACAGGATAGTCCTAAAACAACAGTTGTCCCCCTTTAAAGAATTACAATTCTAGAAAAATAGAGTTGTCTCCATTATATTAGCATTTCTTACACCTCCAACAAAAGCTGGACAGTGACAGGTCTTGCATTAATGTGATTAATGCCACAAACAAAACAGTGTCATAGTTGGAGTAAAAACAAAATCATCTTAGGAGATTTTTCAGCTGATTTCATTTGCAGTCTTAATTCTCCATAGATATTCAGTTCATTTTATAAGGATTAACCCTCTTCTTGCTTGAAACATCATTCACCCCAGTAACATTAAATAAACCAAATGGTATTTTTCCAGTAAGTGCGTGTAAGTTAAGGATGTAGCATGTAGGTCACAGTCTAAGGGTTAAATTTGATTGTTTCAGCTCCAAGCTTGAGAAAGAGGCCAAGAAAAAAGCTAGTGAGGCAGGGCTTTACTGGTATGGTCTCAGCGGCAGTAGTGTGGCAGAGGATATGCTGAAAGAACGGAAGATATTTCAACTACAGCTTTGTATGGTGAGTCATTGTGTGTTTGTGGGGTGTCTGGGACTGAAGCGGTTAGAGTTAGAGTTAGAGTCCCCAACTTGTAGCACTTTACCTCTCACCACATGGGTTCGAGGCCAAATCAGAGGCAGGAATTTTCATGTAGGAAGGTCTTCCAGCTGTGTGCATGTT
This sequence comes from Sinonovacula constricta, assembly GCA_007844125.1. Classification (NCBI taxonomy): domain Eukaryota; kingdom Metazoa; phylum Mollusca; class Bivalvia; order Cardiida; family Solecurtidae; genus Sinonovacula; species Sinonovacula constricta. Next base: position 8,356,042 of record CM017564.1, read on the forward strand.
GCCAGTATGACCATAGTTCTGTCAAAGTGATGTAATAAAAAAAAAAAGAGAACAAATAAGTATGATTTTTCAATAAGCCATACTACAATCCAACAATGGATAAATTCTTTTCAGTAGATAAGGAACAATTTACACATTATGTACAAGAAATTTAACATGAACTCATCTCATGAAGAGAAATATTAAAAAAAAATCTATACATTTGGTTGTAACAAAATCTATACATTTGGTTGTAACTAAATCTATGCATTTAGTTGTAACTAAATCTATACATTTGGTTGTAACTAAATCTATACATTTGGTTGTAACTAAATCTATACATTTGGTTGTAACTAAATCTATAAGTTTGGTTGTAACTTAATCTATACATTTGGTTGAAACAAAATCAAATATTTTTTTTGCTTACTTTCAAATCTGGTTGCATTAACTCAATGATTTGGTTGTATTTATTTCATATTTAATAAAAATATACATTATAATTAAAATGTGTTTTATATTACCATTTGTTCTTTGACTAAAAATTTATTTTTTGCTCAAAAAGGTCAAACTTGAAACTATGCACAAAAATGTAATTGCCTGTATTTTTTCCAGTTATCTAAAAAAGAGCCCGTTCTGACCTTTTTCTGTTTTTCGTCATATTTTCAGTACCTGTTGAAAGTGAACGAGATAGAGACAAAAAAGGGAGTGGATCTGCTCAACTATTTGGTGGAGTACTATAAAGCTCTGAAATTGTGAGTTCTGTTGTTAATTACTATGCTTTCCTTTTAAAGGTGGTATCCGACAGTTTGGACCAAAATATTTTCCCTCAAATAACCAAATTAGTCATTGTTACCTGCAAAGATCTTGCAAAATGCTGCTTATTGCTGCCCTAGATCAGTGTGACTAGTGGAACATGCATCCCCGTTCCTCATTGTAAACAGGTATTTCCTATCTGAGCCAAGCTGCACATTTAGCTATTTTTAAAAAGGAATACCACATGAAAACTCACTTTTGAGATTACGTTATATCATCATTTGGGTTATCCGCTCTTGACGTCATTATCTATTTTTAGCAGAGATCACAATCATACATATATATGTAGATTTGGTATGATTGAACTTTTAGACTGTTTTTATCGCGATCTGTACTGTCTAACTATGTAGACTGTGTTCAGAATATCTTTACTTATACTAAAGTATGAGATTATACAGAAATTATGCTCTAAATTATTCCCCAAATCAATAGTAAGGTATTGTTACATGGATTCGATGTCGATGGCAAACTGTCGTATACCACCTTTAATAAATCTATAAATAAGAACGATTCGGATTCCTGTTAAAAATAGACATTGACAGCGGATGACGTGAATGAGCTCAAACACAAGTGGTCATGTGGTTTTCTTAGTTTAATAAAAACTAACTGTGCAACGTGGCTCAAATAGGAAAAACCTGTTTGAAATGATGATTGTGGCATTATGGGTCACTTTTCATACAGGTTTAGGACAGCAATTAACATCATTTTGTATAAATTGTTCAGGAAACAATTGTTTATTATGTTGTTTAATAATAAACATATTTTTGGTCCAAACTGTCCGGTACCACCTTTAAAAAAAAAGTGAATGTGGCCTTATCTGGTGTCACAATGTGGTCACAGTGGGAGGTTTATAATTCATGTAGCACTTTCTTATATTTTGCTCAAAATTGCTGTACAGTTTGTTTACACATTGCTGGAAAAAATTTCTTTTCAATGACTAGTTCAAGACTAGTAATGTGGACAAAAATGACTTGTCCGAAAGTTTGCATCGTTGCAATTAACGAAGACATTGAACACATTGGTCATACTGCAACTAACTCTTTTTTTCTAGAAGCGTTTATGTATCGCACGTCGTGATTGGCTGTTTCGGACAGATGTGTGCATTGTACATGTACCGCCTTTACATGTTGTTGATAAATGCTTCTGGCATCGAATCGATTGTCTTCATCACTAATTAGAAACCGCTGTGTATTTGTCCTTTGTCTGACTGCCAATTTATGACTTGTCCAGGACTTTAATGATCAATGACCAGTAGCCAAAACTGCATTTTGACTTGTCCGGGACGTCGTGCTACCGTATATTTCCAGCCCTGACATAAATAATGAAATCTAAACATCTAAAACACATTGACAGGTAAGAAATATGACGTAGGTTACAAAGGTTAAAATATTTCATGCTAGTAATAACAAGGTTACATCTAGCTGCTAACAGCCGTAAGAAAGCATAGCTTGACAAATTCTCTGCCAATAGAGTGAGAAGTCAAAACTAAAACCGCTGAGCTGAAGAGTTAACTCCCTTGAAGCAGTTATTAGGTATAAGTCATAAACACAGAAGAATAGGAAGTTTTGCATACTAGAAGTTAAGTGATGCCCGTAACATACATCATACTAAAAAGCAGTTGAATTTTTTAAGCTCACTGTTCTGTGACAGCTTTTTTTGTTTTCCATCGTCAGATTCTTTGAAAAGGGCAAGCTGGAAGTCGAGAAATCTCAGTCGTTTGTGGACGAACTTGGACAGAAGTTAAAGGACATCAAGACTACGCAGAACACAGAGAAGATGAAGCTGGTCGACCTCCAGAATGCCTTGAAAAACTCAATGGCAGGATATAAGGAGGTACTGGCTTGATTATCAGATAACTAATTAATTAAATGGTTAATTGTTGATTTATTGTTTATTTTATAGGATATTTATTATTAATAACAGTTTTTATGAAAGAAATTCAAAAACACTGGACCTTCGGTCTACCAAGCTGGCAATATCTACTGGACCGGATCAAATTATACCGGACCAGTATGATTCTGGCATTTTTACATAATAAGGTTGGTAAGCTAACCAAGGTGTTACAAGTGATTGGGTTCAGTACGAGGCTGTAAAGCAATGTTAAGTTTAGTATATATGTTTTCATAATAATTCAGAATTTTGAAAAAATGTGGCTGAAAATTCTGGTGGACCCTCAGTCCATATGACTTATAAATTTTAATGGACCAACAGAGATTTATGTGGACTCAGGCCAGGGTCCACCGGGTTTTGTCGAAGACTGTAGTTATGCAGTTACCATATTCTTAATTTATCGTATATGATGCAGTTAGTTTATTAAACAATTACATAACAAATTTATTGTAAATTATGCAGCTAAAATGCTGCAAGACTTCACTGCATCTCACCGCAGGGTAATTTCTTGTAAGAGCAAAGAGTACAATGTGGAGAGGTCTTCTTGCTGGCCTCTGGTGCAATGGTGGTTCTACTCAGACTATTGTCTAAGGCATCTTTGAGATTTCATCTTCAACTCTAAATCCTATATTTGTTTATACAATTAATCATTAAAAAAGTCCTAATGTGGTTTCCATAAGCTTAAGTAAGTACAAATAAGAAAGTTGACCTGAAAATTTGGTGTTAAATTTTTTTATTTTATATATCATTTTGTAAAGCTATATTAAAACAACAAGTTTCCTTCGATTAGCATGCTCACTTTCGCTGGTCAGGAGGAATCTGGGTAATTATTTGTGTTGTCATAGTAACCTTTGTCTTTTTTTTTAAAATACAACATTTTGTTTCATATTTCAATAGATGCCTGTGAAAAACATAATTATGAATAGAAAACAAAATTTAATGCAACTTTGAATATGCAGTGGATGCGATACTGAAGAATTACTGATAATATTAGAGAACATGTTCTGTATGATATAATGGATTTCAGATAAAATAATACTTGATGATAGTGACTTGTGTTTGTATTATATACAGTGGTGGGATAATAATGTAAAAAGCAAAGTAAAATAACACAAGGCCCAGTGGCCCTATCAGTCACGTTGTAGAAGAATGTAAATGAAATTGTATAGTAAATAAACATCTTGAAGGTAATTGTTCATGCACTGAAATGAATTTATAACTATGCATCCCAATCTGTGATGTAAATGATGTATATGTTATTTATTTGTGAGTAAAAATGGGTTGAAAAAATGAAATATATGCCACAATTTTTATTATAGACTTAACTTATGGTCCTGTCCAACAAATTAACTTCCCTTTTTGTTTGGTTTCTATATTTTCAAGCTGATAATCATTTTCTCCATGAAACAAATGAAAAAAATAAATTTCAAATCAGGGATTCAAAACTATAAGAATCAATTACCTTGAGTACTCATTAAGGCAGATAAATGCATCTGTGACAGTGAAACAAGCCATCTTTATTGAACCTGGTACTCTAATCTGCTTTGGCTCCAGGTATGGTAGGTCTAGGGCTTCGATTGCTGGGCCGGGACCACGTCATTAAAAATGGTAGTGGTATAGCTCCCTTGCTTATAATGCTCAAGCAAATATAAGGGTAGTTCAACGACTAGTTGGCCCAGTGTCAGGATAATATGACTAGGTGTGGTATCATGCCAGGTGTTCATTGCTTGCTATACACAGTGAAGGCAGCACTATATCTGCTTAAAGTAGGCACCATCTCTAGTTTACTGAAATATTGTTGTTGGGTCGATAAACACAATAAACAACCAAGCCAGTGGAAGACAATTTATTTTATTTTATAAAAAAATTGTTTACTTTCTTTTTAAAATACTTGACTTTTTAACTGTTTAATGAATATATACCTTTAATAATTTGAAAATTGTGGTCAATGATACAAAGCCTTATATTTTGCCACTCTATTAGGAATGTAAAAATCAGCATTATAAATATTTAAGGGTATTTTGTTTTTACAATTTACAAGATTGTGTACTGTTTTGAACTGAAACTGTTATGGATTTAGAGACATAAAAATGTATTGTGAGGGGATTTTGGTTTTATGGTGTTTGTGTATTTTTTGTGTTGTTGATCTTTTTAGTAATTTTATTTGTTATCGTTAGTAGTGATGTAGTTTATGTTTGTTAATTATTTTATGTCCTTCAATTAATACTTTGTTTATGGCCAGTGATAACTGATACGTTTTGATGACACGCTCCATAGCAACACCTGATAAGGTCTTAGCCAATGATAACTCTGATGTATTTGGTAACCACTCCCCATAGCAACACTTGCTTAGGTCTCAGCCAATGATAACTCTGACATTTGGATGCCACTCCCCTTAGCAACACCTAATTAGCCAATAATAAATCAAATATGTTTAGCTGCCCCTCCCCCATAGCAGCACTTGAATTAACTTTAACCAATGAAAACTGATCCATCTGAACTATTTTTGATGCAGACATAAAATAACTGTCAGCTATCAGCAATAGATAAAACATATCTCAACACTGGGACATTTTTATACTATTGATAATTTTTTCTAACATATTTGTAAAGAGTATAAGTATTAATTTTATCCAAAGTCTTTTTCTTCGTGTATGAAACTTAATGAGGGCAGGAAGAATTTGATGTTTATATGTTTGTATTATTTTTCAATAAGGTAAACTGTGTTTTATTAGAAAACTTGCTCATTTAATATTTAATTGTTTTTTGTGCAAAAATCACCTGTCTGTGCAAATGAGCTAAATCATACACTGAACAATGATGAAACTCATGTAAGAAGGACATTTTTATTGATGAGCAAAAATTGGTTTTAAAGTTTTAGATTCATTACATGCATGCATGTAATATGTATTTAAATCTTCGGCAATTATAAAACTAATTGACCTGCTATGACAGTAAAATCTCAATGAAAAATCACACTGATGCAGCCAATTGTCCAATTCCGCTGACAGCTTAAATAATAATCCTTTTCCATAATAACTTTTCCAGAGTGGTACCATTGGTTTAGTAGTAGAGCCATGGACTTGTAACTTCTCCTACTATTTGCCTATCACCATATTGATTCGAGTCCCAGTCGGGGTGAAGGACTTTCTGTGGGAAGGGCTCCTAGCTGACCTGTGGTGCGCCAGTGGTTCTACCCTGACTTTTGTCTGGGCTCTTTCTCCACCACAATAGCTGGACATCACTTATAAGGACCATAATTGTGTCACTGCATTGTATGTCTTTAAACAAAACAAAACAAAAACACTTCCAAAATCAGTTTGCCCATATCCTAGCCATAATAAAGACTCATCAAATGATAAGCCCTATTCTGATGATTTTAACTGATTGCCCCTTATCCAGTAATAACACTTATACATCCATTCAACTGGTTTGCCACGCCCTTCTCACAGCATGAATAATATTCTCATCCAGTAATAACATTTATACATCCATTCAACTGATTTGCCCCGACCTTATCACAGCATGAATAATATTCTCATCCAATAATAACATTTATACATCCATTCAACTGGTTTGACCCGCCCTTATCACAGCGTAAATAATATTCTCATCCAATAATAACATGTATACATCCATTCAACTGATTTGCCCCGCCCTTATCACAGCATGAATAATATTCTCATCCAATAATAACATTTATACATCCATTCAACTGATTTGCCCCGCCCTTATCACAGCATGAATAATATTCTCATCCAATACTAACATTTATACATCCATTCAACTGGTTTGCCCCGCCCTTATCACAGCGTAAATAATATTCTCATCCAATAATAACATGTATACATCCATTCAACTGGTTTGCCCCGCCCTTATCACAGCATGAATAATATTCTCATCCAATAATAACATGTATACATCCATTCAACTGGTTTGCCCCGCCCTTATCACAGCATGAATAATATTCTCATCCAATAATAACATTTATACATCCATTCAACTGATTTGCCCCGCCCTTATCACAGCATGAATAATATTCTCATCCAATAATAACATGTATACATCCATTCAACTGATTTGCCCCGCCCTTATCACAGCATGAATAATATTCTCATCCAATAATAACATTTATACATCCATTCAACTGATTTGCCCCGCCCTTATCACAGCATGAATAATATTCTCATCCAATACTAACATTTATACATCCATTCAACTGGTTTGCCCCGCCCTTATCACAGCGTAAATAATATTCTCATCCAATAATAACATTTATACATCCATTCAACTGATTTGCCCCGCCCTTATCACAGCATGAATAATATTCTCATCCAATAATAACATTTATACATCCATTCAACTGGTTTGCCCCGCCCTTATCACAGCATGAATAATATTCTCATCCAATAATAACATTTATACATCCATTCAACTGATTTGCCCCGCCCTTATCACAGCATGAATAATATTCTCATCCAGTAATAACATTTATACATCCATTCAACTGATTTGCCCCGCCCTTATCACAGCATGAATAATATTCTCATCCAGTAATAACATTTATACATCCATTCAACTGGTTTGCCCCGCCCTTATCACAGCATGAATAATATTCTCATCCAATAATAACACTTATACATCCATTCAACTGGTTTGCCCTGCCCTTATCACAGCATGAATAATATTCTCATCCAATAATAACATTTATACATCCATTCAACTGGTTTGCCCCGCCCTTATCACAGCATGAATAATATTCTCATCCAATAATAACATTTATACATCCATTCAACTGATTTGCCCCGCCCTTATCACAGCATGAATAATATTCTCATCCAGTAATAACATTTATACATCCATTCAACTGATTTGCCCCGCCCTTATCACAGCATGAATAATATTCTCATCCAATAATAACACTTATACATCCATTCAACTGGTTTGCCCCGCCCTTATCACAGCATGAATAATATTCTCATCCAATAATAACACTTATACATCCATTCAACTGGTTTTTCTCTGCCCTTATCACAGCATGAATAATATTCTCATCCAGTAATAACACTTATACATCCATTCAACTGATTGCCCCGCCCTTATCACAGCATGAATAATATTCTCATCCAGTAATAACATTTATACATCCATTCAACTGATTTGCCCCGACCTTATCACAGCATGAATAATATTCTCATCCAATAATAACATTTATACATCCATTCAACTGGTTTGCCCTGCCCTTATCACAGCATGAATAATATTCTCATCCAATAATAACATTTATACATCCATTTAACTGATTTGCCCCGACCTTATCACAGCATGAATAATATTCTCATCCAGTAATAACATGTATACATCCATTCAACTGGTTTGCCCTGCCCTTATCACAGCATGAATAATATTCTCATCCAGTAATAACATTTATACATCCATTCAACTGATTGCCCCGCCCTTATCACAGCATGAATAATATTCTCATCCCATAATAACACTTAAACATCCATTCAACTGGTTTGCCCCGACCTTATCACAGCATGAATAATATTCTCATCCAATGATAACATTTATACATTAATTCAACTGGTTTGCCCTGCCCTTATTACAGCATGATAATTATCATTTGCACAAGACGGCTCTTATTCTTAAACTTTTAACTGATTTGCCCTGCCCTCCTTGACAGCCCTCGTCGGCACCCACGGCGACGCCCGGTTACAGCCTCCACCAGCTCCAGGGCAACAAGAACCATGGAAGTATCAAGGACGGATATCTCCTTAAGAAGAGTGAAGGTGTCCTGAAGAAAGTTTGGCAGAAACGGAAATGCAAGATCAAAGATGGAGTCATGTCTATTAGTCATTCAGATGTAAGTAAGAATTGTAATTTCTTCAGCAGGTGATGGTTCAAAAAGGTAATATTGCTGATGTTGAATGCAAGCTTCAGTCATATTTGTTATTGGCCAAGTCCAGTTCAATAAGCTATGATTATTTGCAAGTTGTATAGTTTTCTTTCCAGTAGATAATAGACTTCATTATCTGCTGATGATGTTAAATTCAAAGTCTGATGAGTAAAATTCACTATATGCTGATGTTAAATGCAGAGTCTGGTGAGTAAAATTCACTATATGCTGATGTTAAATGCAAAGTCTGATGAGTAAAATTCATTATAAGTCTGATGAGTAAAATTCAATATATGCTGATATTAAATGCAAAGTCTGATGAGTAAAATTCAATATATGCTGATATTAAATGCAAAGTCTGATGAGTAAAATTCAATATATGCTGATATTAATTGCAAAGTCTGATTAGTAAAATTCAATATATGCTGATGTTAAATGCAAAGTCTGATGAGTAAAATTCACTATATGCTGATATTAAATGCAAAGTCTGATGAGTAAAATTCAATATAAGTCTGATGAGCAAAATTCAATATATGCTGATGTTAAATGCAAAATCTGATGAGTAAAATTCAATATATGTGGATGTTAAATGCAAAGTCTGATGAGTAAAATTCAATATATGCTAATGTTAAATGCAAATTCTGATGAGTAAAATTCAGTATATGCTAATGTTAAATGCAAAGTCTGATGAGTAAAATTCAATATATGCTGATGTTAAATGCAAAGTCTGATGAGTAAAATTCAATATATGCTGATATTAAATGCAAAGTCTGATGAGTAAAATTCAAATATGCTGATATTAAATGCAAAGTCTGATGAGTAAAATTCAATATATGCTGATGTTAAATGCAAAGTCTGATGAGTAAAATTCAATATATGCTGATATTAAATGCAAAGTCTGATGAGTAAAATTCAAATATGCTGATATTAAATGCAAAGTCTGATGAGTAAAATTCAATATATGCTGATATTAAATGCAAAGTCTGATGAGTAAAATTCAATATATGTTGATATTAAATGCAAAGTCTGATGAGTAAAATTCAATATAAGTCTGATGAGTAAAATTCAATATATGCTGATGTTAAATGCAAAGTCTGATGAGTAAAATTCAATATATATGGATATTAAATGCAAAGGTAAATCAGATTTGGGTTAAATTTAAAGTGCATAATCCAGTTTTATAACATCCATCTTCTTATTTTAAATGCTTTATTGGATCTTCATTTGAAAATCCAGTCATATTATATTTTTTTATTTGATGTTTAGTCAAATTGTGATTTAAAGATTTCATCCATGTTTTTCTGTTTAATTTTCTTTTGTTGCAGTATAAGTCGGAATGTTTTCAATGATTGTACTCTTCATCCACCAAAATAGCTGAATCCGTTAATTAGCTTTAAGCTGCTCGAATGCTCAATTTTACTCTAAATTGATTCTCCCTTTACTCTCTTCCATCTTATCTTGTCTAATTTTTTCTGACTCTTCTGTGCCATATGACCTATCAAGTGTTAGTGTGCCCCAAAACCCCAAATACCTTCGGACTACTGGACCTGATAGCGCAGTCGGTAGAGCGTCTGCTCCAGGTAAGGCAGGCCCAGGTTCAAACCCGGGCCGCAAAATACCAAACTCGTAAAAAATGGAAGTGGTATAGCTACCTTGCCTACGCTCAAGTAAATATAAGGGTATTTCCACAACTGGTTGGCCCGGTGTCAGGATAATGTGACTGGGTGTGGTGTCATGCCAGGTGTTCATGGCATGCTATACACAGTAAAGGCAGTTCTATATCTTCTTCAATTGGACACAGTCTCCAAATAATTGAAATACTTTGGTGCAACGATAAACCCAGCAAACCAACAAACCGTCTGACTTATTTTTATTATTGTTAAGTTCTTAATCCTTTTTTATACTTCAGGAAACCAAGGACCCTGTAACATTGAATCTTCTAACGTGCCAAGTAAAGGTAAGGCTAGGTTACCTGTTGCCTCATGCAAATAATTGCCAATTGATCCTAAAAATCATCCTGGAAAGAAAAAAAATAACTTTCATAATCCACTTTTGAATTATGATTATTACAATTTATAAAAATCCTTAGTTTGGTTATTTGGTGGCTCAAGACAAGGATTAAATTAAAAGTCTATCAAGGTTACCATGAAGAAACAAGAACAAGATTGTTGTTTTTGCTTCATAATATATTAGTACACTACTGCGGTATGCCATTTTTCTGTTACTTTGTAAAACTCACATTAATAATGCATTGCATTATCAACAAAACTTAATGTGCTGGTGAATGTGATGCATTTTTCATGCATTTGCCAGTTGATTTTTTTTCTCGATTGACACCAGAGCTGTCATGGTCTGTTGTTTAATTGACCATATTGATTGGTTGATTGATGTAGAATGTTAACATGTGACCATGTGCCAAGTTCTGCGATTGGTCAGTTTGGGGAATTTTCTTCTCTGGGCATAGTTTTCGATCGGTCAGTTAAACTGTATATACCTAACACAGAATCTTGCAAATTTTCTCATAGCACAATATTGAAGTTCTCTAAAAGAACTGACTCAGTATGAAATATGTTATAAGTACACCAAATGTCAGGTAGGATTTAAAAAGTTATTTTACTATTCCCTATATTACAAGAGTCATTCCACTCAGCCAGGGGCACCGTGGCCGAGTGGTTAGAGTAGCTGACTTGAAACTCCTCAACCCCTCACTGTGTGGGTTCGAGTCCCGGTCGCGGCGAGAACTTTCAAATGGGGAGGCTTTCAAGCTAACCTGTGGTGTGCCAATGGTTCTACCTAGATGAAAGTCTGGGGTCTTCCTCCACCAGTAACTAGCTGGACATCGCCAGTATGACCATAATAATGTCTGTGCGATGTAACAAAACATAAAACAAACCACTCTGCCAAGTATCAGCAATGGTATTTGGTTCTGCATAGCGACAGAGATCTTTAGAGGATTCTATCCACGGTCCTGTTTACTATCAAGCACTTTAAATGTTGAGTTCACTGACCTGGCACATTATTTGTTTACTAACCGATAAGATCCTCTGGCCACCCTTTAGCTGTGTAGCTTTGTCAATGTTTTTTTCATGTTTTTCTCTACAGCTAGTCTCAGAAGATCCAGGGAAAAGATGCTTTGACCTGGTGTCTAGTCATGGTAAGAAAAGGTTTTGTTGCATATTAACTTACAATATGCCTAAAATCATATTAACATACAATATGTCTAAAATCTTATCTGTTTCTTGTACAAGACTCTACGTTAAACTTTTTTTTTAACCATAAATAGTAATCTTTTTTTAGAACCACTTCTGTCTTAATTTCCACTTTCTAAATTTTATTTTTATTTAAACTCATTTTATAATATTATTGGGAGTATCCATCACTGAGAAAAGTGAAGCACTCTGTCTATGAACAGCTTTTGTTTAATATGGGAATATTTTTTTCGCTGACCTACTGAATGCTACAACGTTGGAATGACCAAGATGTGATGTATTTAAAAAAAAAAAAAAAAAAAAAATATTATCATAAATATGTCTTATTAAATGCCCATCTCTCTAATAAACGCCCCCCCCCCCCCCCCCAACGATTTTCAGAAAAAAAAATGAAGGAACAAACTTTTTAAAAAACATGTTTGTAAAATAAAATATAAAAAACATAAAAACATGTCTGTAAAATAAAACTGTCTTTACTCACCATCTGTCCACATAAAGACTACAGTAATCCAATAATGAATAACAGTGTCACCTTCACTTTTAACTAAATTAAACATATCTTCTAAAACTTGTTATAGTACAGGTAACTGAATTTTAATTATTGCCCCCTTCTTGAAATTGTAATGCTCTCAGGGGCGTTAAATAAAAAGTTTATGGTAATAAAGTTTTTTTCATCTGACATTTTAAGCCCACCTCTTACATCCTACCTTGTAATTTTTTATATTTTTTTTAATAATTTCAGTATTATGTTTATTCTTTACCAGGAAACAGAACGTATCACTTCCAGGCAGATGATCAACAAGAAATGGAACAGTAAGTATCCACAGATATTTATATTTTTGTCATTAATAAATTCCCACCCAACTAAACTGAGTAGAATGCCAAAGAGATGGTGACAAATGGTACCCAACGTGTCATAATTGGCTTTCCAGATAAGAAGAGTAATCAGATTCCATGACTTCAGAGTTTTGAGTCTTAGGGTTATGAGTTTGAATCCTGGTATGGACATCTATTGTCCTTTGTTTTTCTTCCTAGAGTCCCATTCAGGGCAAAGGACTGAATGTGGGAAGGTCTTCCAGCTGACTACTGTGCGCTTGTAGTTCTACTCAGACCTTTGTCTGGGATCTTTCTTCACCAAAAAGCTGAATGTTGCTATAATGATCATCATTGGTCGCTGCAATGTTTTTTCCAAAACAAAACAACATTTTCTTCCTGCTTTTTCTATTTGATGATTGTTTCTGTAGCTCTTCTACTAGATATGAATCGAATCAAGTGCTATTTATTAATTGAAATTTAATTGAATAATTTGAGGTTAGTTTGATAACGTATTTGTTATCTGCTTTATTAAATGTCAAAATCAAAACTTGGTAACATCAACTAAAATACTTTAAAGAACATATTATAATAATTATTATTATTACTTAATTTTTATTTATTATTTACAATTTATCATTCACTGCTTATTTACTAAGCAGAAAAACTGGGATAATCAGTCTCATAAATGTGTGTTAACAATTTATTACATATACAAGATAGTTTGAGTCAAACCAATTAAGTAACATGTTTGGTTGATTTGTCTAATGCTGTCATTTGTATTCAAATGAAAATCAATTGTAATACTCTGTTCCTAAAGAGGATATGACATAATAATTTTTCTTACTAAAAAGACACCTTTTATGCAAATTTTAGGTAAGAAATAAAGCCTTAAAATCAAAACTGATTTTGATTCTGAATGTTGTTTTTAAAGGCATTAAACATGGCCTTCTTTAGATTCTCATCCCAGCCCCTTTCCCCACAAAGATTACACTATGCCGTGAGATCACAGCTGGACACTTGATTTGTGTCATAGAGGAAGAGGTCGTAAAGCAAATTCGTCACACTTGATGCACATGGACTTACTACACTGTCATAGGTCAGCGATGCTCTAATCCCCTCCCCTTTCCTGATACCACTGCAACCTGAGGCTCTGTCCAGCCAGCTAGACCCAGCCCACTCAGACTTCCTTACCCCAACCCACTAACCTCCCACTGTGATGACAGTGTGAGGCCAGATAGGGCCACATTCTTTTTTTGAATTCCTTCAATCATAATCCAGTTCTACTGGTTCCTTGTTCATTAATGCATATGCACTGTTGTTTATTTGTTTAATGTTTTCTTTGCTGGTAAAATGCTGGTATGAACTATAAGCTTGCTGACAGTAAATTGTTTGCTTTTGTCCAGGTGGATATCAGTATTAAGCAATGCCAAAGAGGAAGTGTTATTAAAAGCCTTCCAAGATTCAGGATCTGCTAGCACAATGAATGAAAGTGTGAAAGAACTTACTCGAAGTATCACAGAGCGTATCCTTAAGATGCCAGGGAACGATGTGTGCTGTGATTGTGGGGCAGAAGGTAGGTTGATCCTTTGTTTGTTTTGTAAATATTTCAAGAAATAAAATGAAGCCTTTGTCATGACGTTTTTTAATTTGGCTGCCACATAAAGTTTTGACATTTCAATTGAGACCAAAGAAAAAAAAGTTTAAATTGGAAAAAAAAGAAATTAGCATGAAAAATAAAATTTGAGGGGGTGATTTTCCATAGAAGATAAATGTCAACCTGCTAAGAGTTTTGAGTTAATTAACCCTTTCCTGCATGTCTATGTCATTTTACGCTATCAAGAGTACGACTGCAGGTACGGGAGGCCCTGGTTCAATCTCAGGGAACGACAAACCATAGTCGTTAAAAATGGTAGTGGTATAGCTCCCTTGCTAACGCTCGAGCAGTTATAAGGGTAGTTCCATTACTGGTTGGCCCTGTGTTAGGATAATGTGACTGGGTGTGGTATCATGCCAAGTGTTTGCGGCATGCTATACACAGTGAAGGCAGCACTATATCTGCTACATGGACACCATCTCGAGATAACTGAAATTCTGTTGGTGGGATAGTAAATCCAATAAACACAAACATAAATAAACCTTTTCATGTTTTCCTATTTAATCTATAATAACTCACTTATTGCTTAGATCCTAAATGGCTTTCTACAAACCTTGGTGTGCTCATCTGCCTGGAGTGCTGTGGTATCCATAGAAACCTGGGGGTGCACGTTTCCAGGACCCAGAGCCTGGAGATAGATCAGCTAGGAACCTCACAGTTACTGGTAGGTTGTCAGAACTCAAGATAATGGGATTTCTTAAACACAAATTTCAACAAAATGAGACTATTTCTGTGACGTTCTTGTCGGCATCAGTGTTGGATTTATAGAAAATAATAGAAAAAAATCAGGTTGACTGTCCATGTGCCTGTCAATTGACATAATTTTGAAATTTGAAATTAACTACCACACATTTGTTTGACAAGTTGTGCCCATTTGAATCTCATATAATTGATTATTTCTTATAATATATATATATAATAAACTATAATATAAATATCAATATAAGTATATTATATTTAATTTTCATATTAATAATTTTCATACATGTGAACTTTGACTGAGGCCAAAGTGGGAGATTTTCACCTACAAAGTTGGAGATTTATTATTTTCATATAAACAGAGAAGGAAGTTATCTGTTTTATCTGTTTCTGAGTAGGGAGATTTTGAAAATGTGTAAAACACCCCTAATTTAAAAAAAAGGACCCTCAAAAGTGGGAGTCCCCCTCCAAAAGTGGAAAAATACGATGTATGAATTATCAGCTCACCTGAGCATAACATGCTCAAGGGGAGCTTTTGTTATACCGCTATGTCCAGCATCCAGCGTCGGCGTCCGTCGTCAACATTTTAGCTTGTGAACACACTAGAGGCCACAGTTTTTATCGGGTCTATATCAAACTTGGTCAGAATGTTTGATGTTTGTCTGCATGAAATCTTGGATGAGTTCAATATTGGGTCACCTGGGGTCAAAAAGAGGTCACTAGGTCAAATCTTAGAAAAAAACTTGTGAACACACTAGAGGCCACATTAATAGGCCAATCTTCATCAAACTTGGTCAGAATGTTTGTCTGCATGAAATCTTGGATGAGGTCATAATTGGGTCACGTAGGGTCAAAAAGTAGGTCACTAGTTCAAAACTTAAAAAAAGCATGTGAACACACTAGAGGCCACATTCATAGCTCAATCTTCACCAAACTTGATCAGATTACTTGTCTGCATGAAATCTTGGATGAGTATATTATTGTATGTTTTGAAGTGGGTCATGTGGATTCAGTAGGTTACTTGGTAAAATTCTAGAAATTGTTATCAACCCAGTGGCCACACTAATGGTCCAATCTTTACCAAAGATTTCTAATAAAATAACTCTTAATTACTTGATGCCAGATTTGAGCCTACTTAAAGCCTGTGTCATTAGGTGAGCGATTAAGGGCCATCATGTTTATATATATATGTTTATATATTTATGTATTTTTCATCCACAGCTTGCAAGAGTCATTGGCAATAATGTCTTTAATGAAGTGCTAGAAGCTAGGCCTGATGTACGGAATCCCAAACCCAAACCAAACAGTCCAATGTAAGTTGTTTTTTTATACACCTCACAGTAAAGTCTATTTTTTTGAAGGTGGTATGCAGGGTATTCTGAAATCTGGTTGTCCATCTATCTTCCTGTCTGTCCATGGACACAATTTTGACTGGGCTATTGTTATCAGTTTTGATGATGTAATTATTGTGAAGATTTGTGGTTGGTGTGGGGTGCGGGGAGGGTATTTATTTGAATAAGGTTGTCCGTCATTGGATACGATTTTGTCCAGGCTTTTTCTCCTTAAGGATGTATCAGTTTTCATGAAATTTCACATGAAAAAGCATACATGTGCAGCATCCAAGAGAGCATGTGCTTTAAACACAAAGATTTCTTCTGTAATACAGTATGTCACAAAACTGCTGCAAATTCCTTTTAATGCTTGCTAATCTTTCTATTATTGCAAGCTACATTTTTGACTGTGGCATTCTCAGTTCTTTATTGAGAAAACAAAGGTCTCACCTTACAGCTGCAATTTCCTGTTATTGCCTGCTACACTATTTTGTCCTCATAAAAAATACATTTCATAAGAGGCACCACTCTCCATAGCTGCTCCAACAAGCATCTTTACTCACATGGGAACCTGTACAATACCTTTATTCATTACTATCCCCCAAAAAATGGAAAGTGTTGTCCCTTTTTATGATGATGATGATGATTGAATATTTATTCAACTCTCCTACAGGGAGGAGAGGGAGGAGTATATCAAAGCGAAGTACGTCCAGCATCGGTTCACTATCCAGACATGCAGTGACATGAATGAACAGCAGCAGGACCTCCATCAAGCCATCCTGACCAAAGATATCCAATCCATCATCCAAGTCTATGCAGAGGGGCTCGACCTCATGTTACCTCTCCCAGATTCTGTAAGTAGAAAATATATGCAGTAAAACCTTGCTAAGATGACCACCTCCCTAAGAGGACCACCTCACTGTAATGAAGAAGTTCAGTTTTGCCAAGTTCAGATTCTTGAAGTAGAAAATATACTATTTTGTAAATTTTACTCATTGTTATCCCTTTTATTTCCTGAAAAAAACAACAACGCATTTACCCCATTAATATAAAACGTAAACCATCTTAATCAAGATTCCAGAAAGTAATAGGAAAATAGAGAAGGCCAAGTTCATAAAACATACAATTTTAAATTTTTACTCATAAGTAACTCTTAACTTGCTGAAAATATCATAAGCACCATTAATTTTAAACATAAACCACTCTAATGGTGTTTCCAGAAAGTATTAGAAGGTTAAGTTCATGTTGCTTCTTTCCGTTTCTCTGAGTGTAAAATATAAAATCTTGTACCTTTTTACTCATGATTAACTCTTTTATTTCCTAGAAACATCATTCACTTCATTAATTGTGTTTCCATAAAGTAAAGGATTAATGGAGACTAAGATTCTTTTTCTCCTCTCAGATTGTGAAAGCAGAAACTTTTAAAATGTTAAAAAGTTTTAACCACTGTAGACTTGCACCAACCATTTTGCACCCTCACAATATGAAAGTAATCTTCTTGTTTTTTGAAAAAGTACTATCCTTCTTCTGGCTTATTATAAAATAGTTTGAAAGGCTTGTTCCTATGTTACACCTCACAGATTATGTTAAAAGTAGGAAGCTTGTTAGGCAAAGTTATGGGAGTGGCTAGATGTCTTGAAGGAAGCTTTCATTGGGTTATTCAAAAAAGTAGGAGTGGCTAGAACTCTTATTGCCCCACACATAGTACCGGTATGTCAAAGTAATAAACTTTCACTGTATCAATCAGTCTAGTATTTTATTACTTATTACTTATTTTTCCTCTTGTTGCTCTAAGAAGGAAGCTGAAACTGTGCTGTTTAAAGTGGTGAGAAGGGAATATAGTTGTGCCCGCCTCCCAGATTCTGTTATATCGTCCCACAATAATCTTTGATCAAGGAAGTTGATCACAAAATGCCAGCATGGCATTTATTGTATTGGATTAACTACACTCTGAATTTCTTTTTAGTTCTAACCAAAGAGACCTGTTAAGCCTATTTCTTATTCTTAAGGTACTGGCACTGATGCATATTTGTTATGAAATTAATAAATCAAATTATTTCATGACTATGGTTAAAAAAATGAAATCCTTGATTATTAATTCAACTCATTAAATAACTTTTTTCTCCTTTTTCCCCAGGAAAACGGTGAAACAGCGCTGCATGTAGCAATAGGAGAAGCAGATGCCACATCACTGCCCCTTGTTGACTTTATTGTACAAAATTCAAACCTGTAAGTGCTTCTTTGCTGTAATTTTAAGTCTTTTATAAAAAAAATATTTTGTGTGTTCTCTAGGTTGAGGGCTTTGGATGCAAACTACAAGAGTTGTTTTAAAAATTAATGAAATTCTTGTATAAGAAGGTTGAAAAAATAAGCTGAAAAAATAAGCAATTTGTAAAATATCTGTCAGACCACTCCTAAGCAGGTCACCTTATTGCTCTTTGCCTTGATACAATTTTATGTGGGAAGATCTTCCTTGCTGACCTGAGTTGCATGGGTGGTTTTTCCAGACAATTTTCTGGGGTCTACCGCAATAGCACAAACTATAGAGCATCGGCTTGTCAATCGGGATGTCGCATGTTCAAACCCCGGCCGGTCAAACCAAAGACTTTAAAGTTGGTAGAAGTGGCTATTTATATCTGTAGCCACATTTTCCATTTGTCATGGTTATATTTCTAAGCTTTGTTTACATAATGACATTAATGAATAGTCTCCCCTGAATAATCCCTAAATGCAAGTAGGTCCTTTCGTTTGTTTTACTCGTTTTTTTTTTTTTTCTTGTGCTCTTTGGAGTGTATGTTGACTTTTCTGTCTTTTTTGTGATACCCAGCTTGACCATAATCTTCAAAAATGGCCATTTTGTTGTTTAAAAGACATATCTAAATAAGTATTACAATAGACTAAAAGCTAATATTTATGCAAACAAAAATAAATTTCACACTAAAGCCACCAACTGTAGAAGAAACACTTCCATTTTCTTTTTTAAATAAGATATCTCTATAAGTATTTAAATGGATTTTAAGCTTATATTTATTCAAAAGTAAGGAATTTCACTGTTTGTAATTGCAATATCTACAAAAGAAAAGGCGATAAAATCCAAGAATTCCAACTAAAAGGACCTACCTACTGTTTAGAATACCTCTGATATTAACTAACAAGGGAGACAATTTCCATTTCACCCATGTACCCTATTAATTTTTATAGGAATAGCTTGAGCAGACAGACGCGAGATGGCAATACTTGTCTTCACTTGTGTACCATGATGAATAAGGCGGAGTGTATGAAATGTCTTCTAAGGACGAAACCAGACATGGCTCATATAAAAAATGCTGCAGGACAGACGGCTCTAGACATTGCACAGGAGAATAATTTCCAACTCTGTGCCGAACTTGTAAGTGCAAGATGTTGTGGTTAATAGATAGTTTCCACATCAGTAAAGATCCCTTACTTGGCAGCCATCAAAGATGGCAACTTCAAGGGATTTTCAGATGAATTGTATAGAAGCATAAATTTTATTTTCTTGTAAACTCTTTATTTGTGGTCCAAAAATCAAACCTGTACACCATTGAAAAGCTCTTGAAATTCATATTTTAAGATTACAATATCTTAAAAATTGGTATATGCACCAAGAATTCATACACAGAAATAAAAGAATTTTGGCACATCCTTAAACAAAATGAACAGTGTATATTTCTTGGTGGTATTTTTTTTACCTTTTAAACTATCAAAATCTAGTTTTCCTATTTAAAATACTCTGTTAAATTTGAGATAAAATTCATTAAAATAGACTGGAAAATAAAAATACAGTGGCGAGTTTAATACAGCACATATTTCCAGATTTTGGCCTACATTAGATTCTGCCTTCAAAGATGGCTGCCATAAACTGTCTTATCAGTGCCTATGACACCTGATTTTTATATGTTATAGATATATACATACACTAAATTTATATTTTACTCATCAGCCCCTCACTGCATGGGTTCCAGTCCTGGTCGGGGTGAGAACTTTCATGTGGCAAGGTTTTTCCGCTAATCTGCAGTGCACCGGTGGTTCTACCCAGACATAGGTCTGGTATCTCCCTCCACCAATAATAAGCTGGACGTCACCAATATGACCATAATTGTGTTGGTGCGATGTAACAAAAATCAAAACAAAACAAACAATAATTTATATTACTTTATATTTTATTTATGTATATTTGTTGCTTTTTTAAGAATTCTTTTTCTTATGTAACATTTTATTGATATACTGTTACTTCTTTTGTTTGTAATAATGATACTTTTTCAATATAATATACTTTTTTAGTTTCATGTTTGTTCAATTTTATTTTATTTTCAAACATATACACCTCATTGTAAATCTGTCTGACCTCGATTTTTCGTGAATTGTGTAATGATAGTACTTCATAATGTTCTATATTCGTACTATAAAGATATATCTGCATTTGTAAGATATGTCTGCATTTGTAAGATATGTCTGCATTTGTAAGATATGTCTGCATTTGTAAGATATGTCTGCATTTGTAAGATATGTCTGCATTTGTAAGATATATCTGCATTTGTAAGATATATCTGCATTTGTAAGATATGTCTGCATGCATTTGTAAGATATGTCTGCATTTGGAAGATATATCTGCATTCAGACAGTTTAAGATTTATTACAAATTTACACCTTATTTTGTGAATCAGCGCAAATTTTAGATACCAATTGTCAAAGGTGTGTAAAATATACACATTATAAAATTAAGTTATCTTATAAAATTTGATGAATAAATTGATATAAAAGTAGTATAAACAAGCCAGGAAATTTTTCCTTAAGTGCTACAACGAGAACTGAAAAAGGAATAGATAAGATTAAGTCAGTACGATACTTAGGCACACATAAACAGCTACGAATGGGTTATGGGATGAAATTTTAATTTGCGTGTAAAAATATGCTCAAGATAGTATGCATGTACCGGAAATGTAATATATACAGTTTAGTTTCTGTTTACAACCATTAACTTTTTTGTATTTGTATAGCGTTTATTATTGCATTTAGATTTCCGATGAACTATTGTATGAACATGATAATGTTATTAGAAAAATGTTAAAATATATGTATAAACATATCAAAGAATTATGTGATGGCCGGGTACAATTCTCCTTGTGTTACGTTACCACGGTCTAGTCATAAGCATTACACTTCGTTACGGTACGATGTACCATCTACGATGTGGCTCATTACGTTACTTTATGATAGGCCTATTACATTACACGATACGATACCATTACGATAGAAATACGCACGATACACAATGTTTTGGACAACTGGTACAGTGCCAGGATTATATGAAGGGGTTATGTGATTCAACTTATGTATCAAAGCAAACAACAAAACATTTTCTTTTTAAACTTTTCTGTAGCTCACATATTAATATGAAAAAACAACAAATCATTATTTTCTATTTTTGGAATCTTTCTGTATCTATGCAGCAAGATTTCCAGCAACTTACACCTGTAGACAAAGCAACATCAATAGATATCAATAACATAAACATGAAATATGCATTTTCAATCCTAAAGATAGCATTTCATTTGTTGAGGATATCAACGCCTTTAATTTGATTTTTATCCTTGATGTTTCCATATTGCATTTATAAAGTAATCAGGTGTTATTCTTGAACAAACAGAGATGATGCTGAATCCATGCGCAAAAAAATTATTTTAAATTAATAGAAATTTTTATATGAAATACATACTAACTAAACAACTTTATAATATTTTCAGCTAAAAGCGGCCATGAGTGGAAAGAAAGATGTATTCGAACACGTAAATGTCGAGTGGGACTTAATCACAGTAAGTATGATTATTTTTTCAGAATTCTCTTGAGATGGCTGTTACTGAGAGGTTGCAGTCAAAGACTTCTCAGGTTTTTACCATGTGTGTGTGAGATCTAGAGCCTTATTTATATAAAATCTAATATTTATTGCTATTTTTTCTCACTCATACTAAGAAATTACCACGGACTTTACCATACCAAGAGTTGCCAATAGGTAAATATCCCATCACACAGAGGGTGATCGAATAGAATGTTCACCAGAGACAAGTTAACGTCAACCGAGATGTTCGCCGATGTGGGAAAAACCTGCATTCTGTTTGTAGTCCCACTCGATAATGTCACATGGGACATTATATATTGTCGAATGGCAATAGTACCTTCTGTCACCCTCCTTGGGATATTATATTAATTTTAATAATGGCGTCGGCTTCAGGTACGGGAGGCCCCATTCGATCTCGGGCCACTGCATATCAAAGTTGTCAATAAATGGTAGTGGTAGAGCTCCCTCGCTAACACTCAAGCAAATATAAGGGAAGTTCAATGACTAGTTGGCCCGGTGTCAGGATAATGGGACTGGTTGGCCCATTGTCAGGATAATGGGACTGGTTGTGGTATCATGCCAGGTGTTCACAGCATGCTCTACACAGTAAAGGTAGCACTGTTTCTGCTTCAAGTGGACACAGTCTCCAGATAACTAAAATACTGATGGTAGGACGATAAACGCAATAAACAAACATAATTATATTGTATACATTTTTAAAAAAATCTAGCATAATGTCTTTAAAAAATTTAAACACTAGAATGATGTCATGCACACATTAACAGAGATAGTATTATTATAGTTTTATATTAGCTATATTAGTGGTAATGAATAAAACATTACTGGTTGTCATTGGCACCCATTTAGAAATATTAAATTTGAAAGTATTAAATTTGAAAGTCGCATTAGGTATAATAATATGTAAGATTGACTGGTTTTTGTTGCCAGGACGACACGGCAGATTACCTTTACAGTGAGGATGAGTTGGAAAGTGAGATAAAGAAACGTCCCCGGCCGGCTAGTGTTGTCGGAATTGTTGACACGTCACGCGATGACAAGTCAGACTCAGACTCTGCCACAAGGCAAAATTCAAACAAAAACCGAAGTAAGTAAAACATATAACTATAAGTGTTTTTCTTATTCAGTTTACTTTATTAAGTGACATGGACACAGTATGGGATGCACTTTAAGCGGCAAAAAGGTTAAGGAGTTCAGTTGAGCCTGCAATCAATTTCCCTGATCTTAGGTTAAGGAGTGGCAGCCGACAAAAATTGCATTTTGTCAACAGATTCCCTGCACTGGAATATTCCCCGCAGGCCGCCATCTTGAGAAAAAAAAGTTCCGGGCTATATTCCACAAAATACGGTACATAAATCACCAAGAAACAGGATCTATAAAATAGATTTAAAAAAGATTTTTGGTTTGAAAATTGTCATTTTGAAAATATACAAAATAGAGTTAAATAACAGCTTAATGAACTAGAAAAACTAAGTTTGATTCTATTATGCATATTAGTTATTAGTCTCAGACTAAAAAAGATAAGGAATCCTTTAATGTAATGCATGTTCAAACAAAATAAATTATAAGGGAAACAAAACAAACTGTTAGAGTTAAAACTCCATTTATTTTAATTTTGCTTTTAATTGATTTCACTTTTTGAGTGCAATAATTTAATTTAAAAAAAGGAGCACAATATACTGTGTCCAGGTTACTTTGAGCATCTTGCAAGTTTTATTTCGCAAGTTTTACTTTAGATTTTTTTGTTTAAACTTTAATGTATCTTGAAAACTTCGCAAATATCTGAAGTGGACTTAGAAACTCGAAATAGAAAAATGGACTGATAAACTCAAAATAAGAAAAAATGTAAAAAAAATTGGCTAAATGGTTATAGACTTAGAGCCAAAGTCAGAAATTAATTTGAGGATTCTGATTGGTCAATTATTACAAAACCAACCAATCAAGAGAATGTTCTTAAATTGATCTCAAAATGCATAACTTAACTCCATGCTTTATAGTGAAAGTGTTAAGCTACTGGTTACTGTTTTCATTTTTTTTTTCTGATCTTAACAAAGTAATGAACTTGGAATGTTCTCTCATTTGGGCTCATAATGTATAAATTCACACTATTGTTCTAAGTTTTTTGCTAATAAATGTTTTAGTAAAAGAATTCAAGTATCAAGACAAAGAGAAGACTCTCTCATGGTACATCCATTAATATCTCTTTTTTATTGTTCGTACTCGTAGGAATTGATCAATCAGTAGAGGTAATTTGACCACAACCCTTGTGTTTGTCAAAATAAACCCCAAGAAATGTTAAACTGTCAAGTACATTTGTATTAGAACATTGATAATATCCGTAATTATGGGGCTCTGGAGTGAAGTGGTAGAGTCGCTAACTGGTAAGCCCTCCATCGTGAGGGTTTGAGTCCCATTCGAGTGAAGGACTTAAAGTGGAAAGGTCTTCAATTGACCTGCAGTGCGCCGGTGGTTCTACGCAGAAGTTTGTCATCCACAAAATAGCTTTATGTTGCTATAATTATTATAATTAGTCACAGGGAATTCCATTAAGAAATATATATCCACAATTAAGTGTATTATCGTGGATTATTAGTACATTTAGTATTGTTCACTTATGAGTAAAAAAGCAATAGAAAAGCAACATAAAGTTTGCTAAGACACGATAAAACATACTTGGCAAACATTAAAATGCTTGTTTTTTTACCTTTGAAGGACTTTCATTGAACAATTGTTTTGATCCAACTAGCAACTAATTGATTTTGTATTTACTCAATTTCAAAGAATAAACACCTTAAAATCATTATTAACGATGCTGAAAATCTTTCCATATTTGATGATGCGGCCGTGTATATTCCAGTCCCAATGTATAGGTTTTTTTTGTTGAGCCTTTGGCTGTTGATAAATCAGTTGTTTTAACCCTTTCACTGCCAGGCATTTAATTTCCAATATGTACCCGTATTGCCAGGAACCATCACTCTCAAAGCTTTGGAAGTATATCATCCGATGAATCATTATCTAACATGCGAAGAACGTCTTCTGTCGAGTGTATTTTTACGTTTTTTTTACCGCTACTCAAATCCGATCAACTCAACTCAACTTTATTGAACTACCACTTGCTTCATCACTGTCCTCCATGTTGGAGAAAAAAATTGTGCATGGAAAATACCAAGCGCTCGTTTTGAAATTTCAATGCAGAAGACATATCAGTGATGTATTTTCTAATTTTAACCACGTATCTGCATAATGAAATATCATTGGTTGTATATATATATAATGTGATGTCAATCTATTTATGGGTTAATTAACATATTGGGGAATTCCCGAAACGGGTTTACCCGTCTTAAGGGCAGTATACATTATATTTTGTGCAGACGGGTCAACCCGTCTTGATGGCATTGAAAGGGTTAAATGAACATAATTTATAAAGTTAGAATAATTAGAATAATAGGATATATACTTTACCTGTTTTACATCTCTTGAAGTTGAACCATGTGTAAATGAGTATGTGTTTCTTTTTTTTATGCCTGGTTTGTGTTTCTGCCTCCTTTTTTTTAGTGTTAGATTTTTAGATTTCCTTTTCATTGTATGTGTTACTTACTTAATGTGGTCAAGCAGATTTTTATATTTCAGGCAACTTCTAGTTGTTGAAATTGCATAGTTTGGCAGTTATTTTGTGTTTAATACTTTCTAGATTTAGGTTTCCATGGCAACCTATGTTAGTAATATGTTCATTATAGTTACCCTGTTTTTCACTTTCTAGAGCACCATCTTACTCATCCAACAAGATTTCGCAATAGTCTGAAGAATCGTAAGTCTGTATAGATTCACAAACTGAATGAGCCTTTAGCCTTGGCATCCATAAATGACCTTGCATAGCCATAGAAAACATGAATGACCTTACATTGCCATGGCAACCATTAATGACCATGCATTGCCCTAGTTAGCAACCTTGACCTTGCATTGTCACAGCAACCATGCATGAGGTTGCATTGCCATGGCAAACAACCATGATCTTGCATTATTATAGCAACCATGCTGGACCTGGCATTGCCATGGCAACAACTTATGACATCAAATTGCCTTGGCAACCATAAATTACCTACAATTTACATGGCAACGAGCCATTACTTTGAATCTCACTGGCAACAACTGGTGACTTTGCATTGCCATGGTAATCAGCTATGACTTTACATTGCCATGGTGACTATTCTTGACCTTTGCATTGCCATGGCAATGACCTTCACATCTTTACTGAGTGTACTCATTGACCTTCAAGGTGCACAAATTCATATATCATGACCTTATCAAAATCTTAAACTCCTTACACAAGTCACATGTATATCTCCTCCACAAAAATACTAGCACTAACCACAGACAAGCAAATACTATGTACCTTCAGAAAATATTACCTTAAATGAACAAAATTTTGGCTTAAGGAACAAAAAAAGCAGGAAATATTTAAAAAAATCACTACATAAATACAAGTAGTTCAAATCTCAGTGCTCCAGATATTTTTTTTTGTCAATTAGTTTTCATTACAAGATTTTTTTGACTAACAGTTTTTTAAATATCTGACCAGTTTCCTAGAAGCAGCCATTGCACTAATCATAAAGTTTGATTTTTACCCTTGCACATCATGTGGCATACCTCTGATTTGACTGCTAAATCAATATGTAATCAATTAAATGGTGCACACACATCTTTAACCCTGTAAGTGTTGCCCCAACTGGTATGTATATACACTTCTGCCTTGATAGTTTTTGCTGTAAACAAAATGATGAGAAAATCAATTGTAAATCATTTCCCACTTCCCAAAATCATTTTAGTACGATGAGATTTTAATGTAATTTGTTTTACATCAAAATCAATTCGTAAAAATAATAAAAAATGTGCTTGTCTGGAGCACTGAATCTTTTTTCAATAATATTTTGATTTTGTTTAATTTCATTGAATCCAATCATTATTGTCAATCTTAGTTATCATCTACATTTTTAATTATCATGCTCTAAGGTATTGATGCAGTATTTAGTTACATATATAATTTAATTAAATTTAACAAACCAGAAAGTTACCAGTAGGTCTCGATTTGCTCCGTTCCATTTAAATTTAATTAAAAGCTGTACAAAGTTAACAGTAGATCTCATTTTGCTCTGTTCCTAAAATCAAACATGTCATTTAATTTCACCCCAATTCACTTTGTTTATAAATTACTATTATGTGTTGGTTTCATTCTGTTTACCATAAAAAAAAAAAATTTTTTTTCTTTATATTTTATATAATATATATAATAAGCAATATTTTTGTTTCAGTTGTTAATGTTCTGCTTAAACAATCCACTTTTACTCCAGTGTTTATGGTTTGACAAAAAAACACAAAAGAAATAATAAACAAGGGATATGTTACTATAAAACTTGTGAAAGAAGTTTGTGTAGAAAATGCATGCTCTTCTTTGTAAACAACAAATATATATTTAGTGCTTGTTTTGTTTTGATTGAAAACTGTAAATAAATATAAATTCTGAAAAAGGTATTAAAAAATATTTTCAAGCCATAGGATAATACTTTTCAGACATTTTGTACACATTTTATATGCTAATTATTCACAATCTTTCATTTGTGGAAAAACTTTTAAGGACATTGAAAATTGCTTTGTGATGCAATTGGTTCTAACCGACTTGGCACCACTGGTTGCTCCAGTTGCCTGCGGGAAGTAGTGGAAGATTGGAGATTTCAGTAAACCTGACTTGGATTTCATCTGGCTGCCAAACCTCTGACCAATTGAGGCAAATGACTTAAACTGGGAAGGTGGGCAGGGGTTCTTCTGTCTGGGGTGGGAAGGTCGTCCAGCTGATCTGTGGTCTGCCTGGGGTGGGAGTTCTTCTGTCTGGGGTGGGAAGGTCATCCAGCTGGTCTGCAGTGTGCTAGGTGTGCTTGTGTCTGGGGTGGGAAGGTCATCCAGCTGGTCTGTGTTGTGCCAGGACTTCTTCTGTCTGGGGTGGGAAGGTCTTCCAGCTGATCTGTTGTCTGCCTGGGGTGGGAGTTCTTCTGTCTGGGGTGGGAAGGTCATCCAGCTGGTCTGCAGTGTGCTAGGTGTGCTTGTGTCTGGGGTGGGAAGGTCATCCAGCTGGTCTGTGGTCCACCTGGGGTTCTTCTGTCTTGGGTCAAAAGGACTTCCAGCTGGTCTGTGGTGTGCCTGGGGTTCTTCTGCCTGGGGTGGTAGGTCTTCCATCTGGCCTGTGTTGTGCCTGGGGTTCTTCTGTCTTGGGTGGGAAGGACTTCCAGATTGGTCTGTGTTGTGCCTGGGGTTCTTCTGCCTGGGGTGGGAAGGTCTTCCATCTGGCCTGTGTTGTGCCTGGGGTTCTTCTGTCTTGGGTGGGAAGGACTTCCAGATTGGTCTGTGTTGTGCCAGGGGTTCTTCTGCCTGGGGTAGGAAGGTCTTCCATCTGGCCAGTGTTGTGCCTGGGGTTCTTCTGTCTTGGGTGGGAAGGACTTCCAGCTGGTCTGTGGTGTGCCTGGGGTTCTTCTGTCTTGAGTCTCCATCTACCAGAGTAGTGTGATGTTGTTATTATGGCAATATTTGTGCTGCTTTGAAAACGAAACAATAACACCTAGCTTACCAATGGCATTATAACAAGCCCTTGTTCATTGTGAAACCACAGTATATAGCACACATACTTATTGGTTTATGACCCTCCCAACTGTGATTTTTCTCACCATGGTCACTTTCCTCACTTATCTTGGGGTGAGCAATGCACAGGGTGTGCTAAAAAGGGCCAATTCAATGCCTAAAAGTGCTAATTGAACAAAATGTGGTTATAGCTTTCCTAATTTATTTAATTTTAGAAGAAAACAAAACAAAATGCAAAAATTGTTTTAAAACATTCCAACTGACATTTTAAAACCTACATGCATGGGAAAAAGTGTACTTTAATTGAACTTTGTTTGCACAGTTTTATAGGGAAATAGGAGGTTAGTTGTATTTTTATTATGTATAGAATATAGTTAAGTTTAGCACATCTCTTCTACTATTGTAAATAATCAATACTAATATTAGTTATTTTCTTATAACTACATGCAAATGTAACTAGAAATACTTATTTACACAGCAACTAGTAGATAGTTGGCTACAGCTGTGGGTGGGTTGGGATTTGATCCTGGGTAGCAACATACCAGAGTCTTAAAAAATGGTAGTGGTATAGCTTTCTTGTTAATGCTTAATTAAATATAAGCTAGTTCCACAGCTGCTTGGCCCAGTGTCAGGATAATGTGACTGGGTGTGATATCATGCCAGGTGTTCACAGCTTATAATACATGGTGGAGGCAGCACTATATCTGCATTAAGTGGACACCGTCTTAAATATCTGACTTTGGTGAGTCAATAACTAAACAAAAACATTTTGACACCTGCTGAAAATAGTGCTAATATCAGTTTCTTCATAGTTAGCTTTGGTTTAATGAATTCTTGCTTAGCCTTTTACATTGATTGCCTCATTTTATCGTACATGCAATTGTAATTTCAAAGGCAGTATTTTCCATGTGTAAATGCATTTTTTTCCTTTTCAATTTGTTTATGCAGAGTTTGGTGACTATTTGAATGGTAAGAATTATGTCCCTTTGTTGTCAACCACCAAGTTATCTCCCTTGTTTGTATGTTGGTATTCTGAGATGTTTTGGTTGTTGTAAACTTGTAGAAAGCATTCCTGATTGTATTGCTGTATGAACGGTAAGAATTATGTCTCTTTGTTGTCAACCACCAAGTTATCTCCCTTGTTTGTATGTTGGTATTTTGAGATGTTTTGGTTGTTGTAAAGTTGTATAAAGCATTCCTGATTGTATTGCTGTTTGAACGGTAAGAATTATGTCCCTTTGTTGTCAACCACCAAGTTATCTCCCTTGTTTGTATGTTGGTATTTTGAGTTGTTTTGGTTGTGTTAAAGTTGTAGAAAGCATTCCTGATTGTATTGCTGTAGAAATTAAGCTTGTTATAAAACTGTTCACACTCAAACACTACCTAACTCTAGTAAGTTCAGTTGTATAGTTGTTTGTAAAGTTGTTTTGTAGACAGCAACTGATTGTTGTGTTGTTACTAAATGTTTATCTAATTAGTAAATAGTTAATTGTTAAACTGTTTAAACACACACACACACTGCCTCTGTTTGTATGGTTGATTGTAAAACATTATTTTTGTCTCAGTTTCACACTTCATAAGTATTCTTTAGAACTATGTCCATTATAAAATGGGGCAGAAATGATTGGGTTAACATATGTTAAAAAAATATGTCAATTTAGGCCTTTGCTAGCAAAGACAATTGTTAGTTTTAACAATTAAATGGACTTAATGTTGGAAGGTCTTCCAGCTGGCCTGCGGTGTGCCAGTGGTTCTACCCATCCTATCATCTGAGGTCTTTCAGCACCTAAATAGCCGGATATCACTTTAATAATCATAATAGGCTGTTGCAACGTATTTTAAAATCAAAATGATTAATGTGTGTTGTGCTGTTATTACTATCAAGGCTGGTTGTTGTCAAGATCTTGTTACAAAATATTCCTTTTGCGACTGGACCTGGTAGCCCAATCGGTAAAAATCGGTTGTGGTATAGCTCCCTTGCTAACGCTATAGCTTTTTGGTGAAAAAATGTTTTGTTTGTTTTGGTCTGTGTAGCAATGTAGATTTTGGCAAAGTGTTGTATTGGAAAGGAAGTTAAAATGCTAGTAGGCTAGTTGTTAACAAAATGTTTTCCTATGTTGACATGCTCTTTTGATGAGGGAATTATGCCATATGCTTGCTTTAGGAAAATTTTACCAAAAATGTATGCTTGTTATAAAGTTGGTTTTCATAGAAACTTATGAGTATTGTCAGTTTTTGAAAAATAGTTTGCCCATTTATGAATAAGGATATGATTTATTATTCTGTCAAATTTCTGTCCATGTTTGTGTTGTAAGTAAGGATTAAGCAATGGTGATGTTGTTTGGAATTTAAGTATTTTGGGCTTATAAGATAAAAGTAAGGATTAAGTAAGGGTGAAATGGTTTGGTTCTTTTTGCCACTTAAGTTGTTTGTGAGGTTACGCAATGGGGAAATGGTTTGGATCTTTTTGCCACTTAAGTTGTTTGTGAGGTTACGCAATAGGGAAATGGTTTGGATCTTTTTGCCACTTCAGTTGTTTGTGAAGTTACGCAATGGAGAAATGGTTTGGATTTTTTTTGTCACTTAAGTTGTTTGTGGGGTTACGCAATGGAGAAATGGTTTTGATCTTTTTGCCTTTGGTTTGGATCTTTTTGCTTCTTCAATTGTTTGTAAGGTTATGCAATGTTTGGATCTTTTTGCCTCATCTTTAAGGATTTAAGAGCGATTTCCCTCTGAGAGCAAGTTCCCTCTTTGAGCGATTTCTCTCTTAAAGTGATTTCTCTCTTAGAGTGATTTCCCTCTTAGAGGGATTTCCCTCTTAGAGGGATTTCCCTCTTAGAGCCATTTCCCTCTTAGAGCCATTTCCCTCTTAGAGCCATTTCCCTCTTAGAGTGATTTTCACAGAATGCATGGATAAATATGATATATGGCATGTTAGTTTTGTAGTTGTAGTTGCATCCGCAGCATAATTTCTGTGTATATATGTTACTTGTTTTTAAACGATGAGACGAATAAGATTCACATGTTGCAAATACGTGTTTTGCGTATGTCATATTGGGCAGGTTTGTTTTAGTCACATTCCTTCTATCCGATCAATCCCATGACATATTTTTAGTTCTTTTAAAATTCAAATGCCTCATATTGACAATATTTTTCACACTTTCCAACCATTCAAAGAATTCAGATTTTTTTTTGTTCTGTTCAAATTTAACCAATCAGATTACTTGCAAAAACAAGTTATTGTTGTTGACAGACGTAAGTCCCTCCTAGTGTTGAATAAATTGTGAGTAGTATCATTTTAAAGGAGGTGTCTTGACAGTTTGGATCAAAGATTTTTTTTCTCAAAAAACCCCAAATAAGTCATAGTTACCTGAAAAGGTCCTGCAAGATGCTGTTCATTGATGCCCAAGATCTATATGAACAGTGAAGCTCAACTCCTTGCAGGACATTGCTATCAGGTATTTCCTGTCTGAGCCACTCTGCAGAGATAAGATAGCTATTTTTAAACTAAGAAAACCATGTGACAACTTTTTATATCACGTTATATCGTCATCCTGATATCTATTTTTAGCAGAAATCACAATCCTTCTTTATACATTTAGAAAGATTGAACATATAAAGTGTGTTTCTTGCAATATGTACTGTCTTACAATATAGGTAGTGTTCAAAATCGTTTTTACTTGGAGCAAAGTTTGTGTTCAATGCAGAAATGATGCCCAGTCTTTGACAAAATCCAGTGCATCTTGTCTCGAGTCCACCATAATCTCTTGTCGGTCCATTAAATTTTATTAGTTAAATAGACTGACCGTGCAACAGAATTTTCATCCAAATCATTTTCGAAATTTTGAATTATCATGAAAGCATACATATTAAACTAAACTAAACAACGCTATACAGCCTTTTACTGAACACAACTTCTTGTAACACCTTGATTAGCTTACCAACCTTTTGTGTCAAAATTTGGTCCAGTCCAGTAGATATTACCAGCTTGGTGGACCAAAGGTGCAGTGTTTTTAAATGTCTTTTGTGAAAACTGGGTGCCTAATTTCCCCCAATAACTTTGGGAAAATATTGTTACAACGTTTATAGCATAGGCAACCTCTCAGAGATCACCTTTAAGTCATCAGTGAATCACATTTTCTTTTTTAACCAGCTTTTCAACGAAAATCTTGATTATTAGATTGGTGTATGGTGGGGGTGCATTCGGGGAGCGGCGTCATAAAACAGGGTTTCCGGTCAATAACTTTAGTTTGGATGAACCAATCTTGCTGAAACTTTTGTTATAGCAAGCTCTCATAAATAAATAGCTAGGGATTGGATTTGGGGCCAGTCGGATCAAGGTCAGGGTCACTGTGACTGAAAATAGAAACACAGTTTCCGGTCAATAATTTTAGTTCAAATAAATCAAATCTTGCTGAAACTTATTGCAAGCTTGCATGAAGACCTAGATTGGGATTGGATTTGTGGCCAGTCGGGTCAAGGTCTAAAAATAGAAAAACAGTTTCCGTTCAATAACTGCAATTTGGATAAACCAGTCTTGCTGAAACTCTAGATACAACAAGCTTACATGGGATTTAATTTGTTAAATCGTTGAAAACCTGGTTTCGTGGCATAGCCACGTTTCTTGTTCATTCTCATCCATCCTGGTTGATTTTTAAGTTGATTTTGATTTTTCCTAGATTGAAACAAAAAGTTGATAGTCGATTTTGTATTATGTCATAGATCCATTTAGGGGTGCACATGACCCATTTGGAGGTGCTCGTGGCCCATTTGGGGTGCTTGTGGCCCATTTTCTGGGTGCTCGTGGCCCATTTGGGGTGCTTGTGGCCCATTTGGGGGTGCTCGTGGCCCATTTGGGGTGCTCCTTCATTTTGAAATGCTCATGGTCCATTTTGGGGTGCTCGTGACCCATTTTGGGGTGCATGTTGTTCATTCGAGGGTGCCCGACGCCCATTTAGGGTGCTCGTTGTCCATTTTGGCTGCTCTTGTCTGAGTGGTTAGATTCACCAACTTCTTACTCCTTAACCCCTTACGGTACTGTCTGTGTTCCAGTCCCACATTTATTTTGGAGTATTTTAAGCTAGCAGTTGCATGTGTTACTATAAATAATCCCTCTCATGTAGTATACAATAGATTTTACTTATATGCTGCTGTTGCATTTTATTTTAGTGTTCTATTTGTATGGTAAGATATTTTGTATCCTATATATTGTTTTCTATTAACCATTCTAATACAAGAGCATGAATTTCCATGAAATAATCATTCTGAAATGCTCCCTAACTAATAATAAAGTATATTTTTTCTTCTTTTTTTTTTTAGCTCACCTGAGCACAACGTGCTCAAGGGGAGCTTTTGTGATACCGCTTCGTCCGTCGTCCGGCGTCCGGCGTTCGTCGTCCGTCGTTCGTCGTCAACATTTACCTTGTGAACACACTACAGGCCACAATTTTTATCCAATCTTCATCAAACTTGGTCAGAATGTTTGTCTGCATGAAATCTTGGATGAGTTCATTATTGGGTCACCTGGGGTCAAAAAGTAGGTCACGAGGTCAAATTTTAGGAAAAACTTGTGAACACACTAGAGACCACATTTATAGCCCAATCTTCACCAAACTTGGTCAGAATGTTTGTCTGCATGAAATCTTGGATGAGTTCGTAACTGGGTCACGTGGGGTCAAAAAGTAGGTCACTAGGTCAAATCTTAGAAAAAGCTTGTGAACACACTAGAGGCCACATTTATAGCCCAATCTTCACCAAACTTGGTCAGAATGTTTGTCTGCATGAAATCTTGGATGAGTTCGTAACTGGGTCACGTAGGGTCAAAAAGTAGGTCACTAGGTCAAATCTTAGAAAAAGCTTGTGAACACACTAGAGGCCACATTTATAGCCCAATCTTCACCAAACTTGGTCAGAATGTTTGTCTGCATAAAATCTTGGATGAGTTCGTAACTGGGTCACGTGGGGTCAAAAAGTAGGTCACTAGGTCAAATCTTAGAAAAAGCTTGTGAACACACTAGAGGCCACATTTATAGCCCAATCTTCACCAAACTTGGTCAGAATGTTTGTCTGCATGAAATCTTGGATGAGTTCGTAACTGGGTCACGTGGGGTCAAAAAGTAGGTCACTAGGTCAAATCTTAGAAAAAGCTTGTGAACACACTAGAGGCCACATTTATAGCCCAATCTTCACCAAACTTGGTCAGAATGTTTGTCTGCATGAAATCTTGGATGAGTTTGTAACTGGGTCACGTGGGGTCAAAAAGTAGGTCACTAGGTCAAATCTTAGAAAAAGCTTGTGAACACACTAGAGGCCACATTTATAGCCCAATCTTCACCGAACTTGGTCAGAATGTTTGTCTGCATGAAATCTTGGATGAGTTCGTAACTGGGTCACGTGGGGTCAAAAAGTAGGTCACTAGGTCAAATCTTAGAAAAAGCTTGTGAACACACTAGAGGCCACATTTATAGCCCAATCTTCACCGAACTTGGTCAGAATGTTTGTCTGCATGAAATCTTGGATGAGTTCGTAACTGGGTCACGTGGGGTCAAAAAGTAGGTCACTAGGTCAAACCTTAGAAAAAGCTTGTGAAAACACTTAAGAGGCTACATTGATGGCCCAGTCTTCACCAAACTTGACCATCATGTTTGCCAGTATGAAATCTTACATATGTTTTGAAGTGAGTCATGTGGATTCAGTAGGTTACTTGTTAAAATTCTAGAAAATGTTATCAACCCAGTGGCCACACTAATGGTCCAATCTTCACCAAAGGTTTCTAAAGTAAATAACTCTTTAATTACTTAATGCCAGATTTGAGCCTACATAAAGCCTGTGTCATCAGGTGAGCGATTAAGGGCCATCATGGCCCTCTTGTTATATTTAATGTTTATTGAAAAATCTATGCATTAAAATATATTTTCTGAACAACCTTGTATTATGTTTTTTTTTTAAATTTGAATGCATAGATTTTGAATACACAACTATTCTGTAATTAAATTAAATCTGCATAACACATCTGTTAATCACATAATGTCCATTCACTTTTAATAAACATTTTTAACTTTTAGTAATTGAATCTTAATTAACTTCTTATGTCAATATTAATACCTTAAACTAATTCTAAATTACCATGGATAGCTAGACATTTAAATATTTGCCTGCATATATGATTTAAACTTTTTCAAAAGCCCTTAAAATTTAATAAAATATAGTAACTGTTGTCAAAACCATAAAAAATCTTACTTATTTTTTCTGACTTTAACCAAGAAATTTAATTAAATCTTGATATACATTGTATTTCCTTAAATATAATATTTCTTGAGTTTTATCCATAAAGCTAAATTATCTGAAATATGTCTTTTTATTTCTCAAAAATGGAGAAAAAGTATTTTAGGAGTGAGACAAAAAAAAAAAACTTTTCAAAGATTCATAAGTAATATAACATCAGTTTGATGTTGACATTATTATCACCTTATTTCTTTACTGGCCATGATTGCACAGTCCTCCGAAGTGGCTTCAGATTCAAACCCAGGAACTGGCCTCAATAGCTCAGGTGGTACAGCGTCGGCTTGCGGATCGGGAGGTCGCGGGTTCAAACCCCAGCCGGGTCAAACCAAAGACTTTAATGTTGGTAGTAGTGGCTTCCAGCCTAATGCTTCGGGCTAAGGGGACAGCATTATGCCTGACTCGTCAGTGCCAGTAAAATGGACCGGCCGGGTTCAGTACTTTCATAAGTTCCCCTGTGCTATAATGATAGAAATGTCGCTGCACAATATCAGCCAAATGCTGGAAAATCCCTCTCTCAAACCCAGACCAGAGAGTAACAAATAATAAATATATAGTTGTAGAATACACTCAAGCAAATTGTACAAGAGTAGTTCTACTGGTCTGCCAAGTATCTGAATAATATGACTAATAAATACGCAGATTGAAAAGTTCTGGTAACTGAGAAACTGTAATGTTAAGTTTTTAAGATTTTTCAAGACATTTTACAAAGATTTGTCTGCATTTTATTAAGATCAGTTTGCAAAATAGTTTCTGCAGATGCATACATGTAGGTGTTTTATATATCATGCATAGGTCCAAACTGGGATTACCGGACCTGGTAGCGCAATATGTAGATTCTCGTCTCCAGGTAAGGGAGGCCCCGGGTTTGATCCCAGGCCGCGACATACCTATGTCATGAAAAATGGTAGTGGTATAGCAGCTCCCTTGCTAACGCTTAAGCAAATATTAGGGTACTTCCACGACAAGTTGGACAAAGATGCTCTAGATCTGTGTGAAGAATCAAGTATAAATTCCCACCCCGCAAACATGTATTTCTTATCTCAGCCACGCTGCACAGTTAGATATTTTTTAACTAAGAAAATCACATGGCCACTCATGTTTAAGGTCATCCACGTCATCTGCTGCGTGACGTCGATGTCTATTTTTAGCAGGAATTCCAATCGTTCTTATGTATAGATTTGAAATGAATGAACATTTAAAGTGTTGAATAACGAGTTTTACATCCCTGAAAATGAGATCTTTAAAGCTTAGACAAAAGTATTATCTTTTTCATTATGTGTAAATACCCCAAACAGAGGTCAGATACTGTTAAACTTATAAGACATAGGCAAACTGTCAGATACCACCTTTAAAACTTGGGAATACCAATTTCATATGGGCAGATAACTCTCATACTAATTCTGGTAGAGTTACACAACTTCCTTTTACTTTGAATTTGCATTCTATTATCCAGCACTGAAGAAAGTGGAGCGCTCAGTCTATGGACAGCTCTTTTATTTATTTTTTAATCTTCTTATGTGAACAGTAGATAAGGAAAATGTATGATATAATTTGATAATGTGAAAATTGATAAAACCTTTAAAAAAGGTGAATGATGAGAAATTAATACTTTTCTTTATTTTAAATAAAATTAGGTTCCTTTCAATGTATTTGTCTTTAACTGTCTTTTCCTATATAAATTTCAATAAGCATTGTATTTCTTTCATTTTGATAGCCAGGTAAATGTATACCATTCTTCTAAATTCATAATTTATATAATATTTATAATTCTATCTATTCCAATTTCTTTTGATATTGTATTACCATCATTTACATTCATTCTTTCTTTTCAGTTTTAATCATTTCTAATATCATCTTAATATAATTATATAATTGCCATCTTTTCTCTCCATTTAATGTTTTAATTTTTGTCACAAAAATTGTTATATTCATTTCTTTGTCTTCTTAGGTGAATACCCTTGAAGAAAACTGAGCATTTCACAATTTTGGTAGGGACAGTGGCAATGATATTGGGGGTCATTTGAGCATAGGTCATAGTCAAGGTCATAGCGACCTTAAACCGGAGGTCATAGTGAAGGTCACAGCGACATTTAACATGCTGTCATTGGATGACACCAGGCAGCAAGGGGTGTATACAAGTTTTACAAACGTTTTTTTTTTAAATAATTTTGTTCCACCCAACTCACACCAGTTATGGTCCACTGAGCTACATATAACCAATGTCGTCTTGAAAATCATGTGACCTTAATGGAGGTCATGCTTGTGTACATTGATATCGGTGTCAGTGTCAAAATGCTTTATTGAATTGAAAGTTAAACCGTTTTTAATATTAGAAAAAAACTATTGGTATACTATTTTTTTTTAAATATAATAGTATTGTAATCTTGTTCCAATCTCATCATAAAGCCCAACAACGATGTTCCTTATTTATTTATATTAACAGAGCTTACTGTGATCTGAAGGGCACCTGACTTTATTACCTGAAGATTGATTTACCTTAGCTTATTCTGCATTTAGTTTTCTGCTGGAGTTATCCCACTTTCTTAACCTTGTTTATTTAACCCTGTTCTTCTTCCTGTAGTCCCTGGGATGACAAGCAGTTCCAGTGCCCAGTCCCTCGACACCTGTGCCGTTAATAATCCGCCACTCCCACCTAGAGCTGTCAAGAAACCACCTTCGAAGCTTCCATTGAATAGGACGGTTCACAACCGGGCGATATCCGACCCACATCACAATGAGATATCGTACATATTGCATCGGCGCACGCCATCCGAACCACAACGCCCACCCATAGATGCAAATAGGAACACTATAGCATTCGCGCCTTCTAGTAAGTGTATAAGTTAATTTGTATATTTATACATTCATAACATTTACATATTTGTTCCATAATAGAAATCATTGGCATATCCTCGCTTCGCATGGGTTCGAGTCCCATTCAGAATGAAGGACTTAACCAAGGAAGGTCACCCAGTTCACTGGACCTGGTAGCGCAAAAGGTAGAGCATCCGCTGCAGGTACGGGAGGGCTCGGGTTCGATCCCGGGCTGCATTTACCAAAGTTGTTAAAAATGGTATTGATATAGCTCCTTTGCTAACACTGAAGCAAATATAAGGGTAGTGCCATGATTGGTTGGCCCAGTGTCAGGATAATGTGACTAGGTGTGGTATCATGCCAGGTGTTCACGGCATGCTATACACAGTGAAGGCAGCACTATATCTGCTTCAAGTGGATAATGTCTCCAGATAACTGAAATACTGTTGGTGGGACGATAAACCCAACAGACAAACAATCTCCCAGTTGACCTGCCGTGCATCATTTAGTCTACCTGGACATTTGTTTGGGGTCTTTCTCACCCAAAAATAGCTGGATTGTCACTATAAATACCAGTGTTGGTTGCTTCAATTTATCTGAAAAACAAAACAAAACCAATCTTCAGTTAT
Organism: Sinonovacula constricta; assembly: GCA_007844125.1. NCBI lineage: Eukaryota > Metazoa > Mollusca > Bivalvia > Cardiida > Solecurtidae > Sinonovacula > Sinonovacula constricta. Next base: position 8,395,561 of record CM017564.1, read on the forward strand.
TATTGACCAAAGATGTTCCTAGGCAACTGTCTTGGTAGAAGCATGCAAGTACAGCAGGTCAGCAAGAAGACTTCCACATGACATAAGCTTTTGTTCGAACCAGGAATTGATATAATGAGAAGGTGACTTGTATACCGGTCTTCCATGGGCTTTTGATTTATTTAATAGGGGTTGTCCACTATAAATAATATTATTAAGATTGAAATTGTACATTTTTGATTTGTTACGAGTTGATCATCCAACTAACAACCCTTAAACATGTGCGGTTGCTGCCTTTAGTATGATATCATGCCATAAATCTCATTACACTAACTGAAACACCAGTTACTTTTTGCAACATTTTTTATGCTCCCTGAAGTGGCCGCTTTCTTTAATCTAATGCACACAAAACAAAAAACATAATAAATTACAAAGAAACATTACTTAGTTTTTGGCTAGTTTATATTTTTGTATCCTTGATCACTTTGGGCTTCGGGAAGCAAAAACAGTTCTACCAGTTCCTTGTTTTTATTAATTTTAATATATATATATATATATATATATATATATATATATATATATATATATATATTTAATATATAATAATATTTTACTATAAGTTAAGTTTATTAAATAATAATTTATTTTTTTTTGGCCTTGCTCTGCTCTGTATACATAGGACTGATCATTACATATGTGACAGAGCTATTAAGGAAACTAGCTTGTTATTCCTCAACCTGTCACGTTGTGGGTTTGAGTCCCTACTGGGGTGAGATATTTAATGTGAGGAGATCTTCCAGCTGTGGTACGCCAGTGGGTCTTACAACTAATGGCTGTTGGAGAAAGACCCCAGACTTACATCAGGGTAGACCCACTGGTGCACTGTAGGTTAGCTGGAAAACCTCCCCATATAAAGTTCCCACCCCAACTCTGACTTGAACTCATGCAGCCAGTGGCTTGGAAGTTACAAGTAGATGACTCTAACCACTTGGCCACGGGTGCCTCATCATAATTATGTCTCCCCAATTGATCATACCTACTTATATTATTGGGTTTGATATTAAACTTTTGTGAGGGGGCACCAATGGCGTAGTGGTAGAGAGCGGTTTTGTAACCCTTCTGACTGCTTAGCCTCTCACCGTGTGGGTTCGTATCCTGTTCGGGGTGAAGGACTTAATGTGGGGAGGTCTTCCATCTGACTGGTGGTGCGCCGGTGGTTCTACCCAGACATTTGTCTGGGGTCTTCTGGCACCAAAAAGCTGGACATTTCTATAATGATCATAATTGGTTGCTGCAATGTATTTCAAGAACAAAACAAACTTTTGTGAGATCTATGATTTCATTTCTCATGCATATACATGCAGCATTGAGTTTTGCATGCCCGTACAATTTAGCTTACATCTTACCATCAAGAAGTTAGAAATTGTAACATTATGCTTTGTGACAGTTCTTGTTTAAAATTAACTTTCAATTTGTTTTTCTTTGTTTTTCTTTTCAGACAAGGCAACATCTCATTTATTATTGGACAAGTAAGTTCTGATTGTTTTTTTTGAAGTGATGTACATCTTCAGTCATCATTATTATAACAGGGCCTGGGATTATAAAGCTTTAAATCTGAAGTTAAGTTTTAATCTGAAACCATTCTCAAAAATCTGAATGGCTAAATTTTAATTGATATTTGAAATCTGACCAATCAGGGTCCAGGGTTATTCAGCTTTGACTTTGAGTCTGAAACCATTCTGAAGGATCTGATTGGCCAAATTTTAAATGAAATTTGAAATCTGACTAATCAGATGCTTGATGATGACCTCAATCGCAAGCTTAAATATTTATAATTTGAACCTGGTTTTGATTTATAATTTATTGTTACTAATTATTCCATTTGTTATCATTATCAGTTCAGTTTACTTGTAGAAACACATATAGCTCCTACATCTAAGTCATAGAAAAGACATTGTATAGTAATTTCCTTTGTAAGATATGGACTAGCAATATGGTCGTTTGAATGGTCTTGTATACACGGTTTATATCTCATTTATGGAAATATACATTGAGAACCTGTTGTTTTTTTTCCTCACTTTAAGAAAAGTTCTTAAGACATTATTCTTAGATATAACACAATTTCAATCAATCACGTGATCACACGTGACTACGGTTTCTTTTTTTCATACACTTCAGTAAGCCTGGAACGTTAAAATTTTATCCTGATGAAGACCCTAGTTGGGTCGAAACGTTGATTAATAAAATAGTTTACTATAACCAATGTTGGTCGTTAGTTCCACTTACCCACTTCTTTATATGTAATAACACAATTTCTTAAAACATTTTCTTAGACATAAAAAAAAATAATCTTATAAAAATTTTCTTAGATATAACACCATTTCGTAAAACATTTTATTAGATATAACACACTTTCTTAAAACTTTTTTATTAGATATAAAAAACAAATTAAAACTTTTTTTATTAAATATAACAAAATTTCTTAAAATATTTTCTTAGATATAACAAAATTTCTGAAAACTTATTTTTAGATATATCAAAATTTCTTAAAACATTTCCTTAGATACAGCAAAATTTCATAAATTCCATTTTTACAGACATTTAGGGGGCGGCTAATGGCCAAGTGGAAGTAGCAGACCTGTTACTTTCTTTGACTGCCTAGTCTCTTATCGTACAAGTCCCAGTCAGGTTGCAGGACTTATTTCGAGGTCTTCCAGCTGACTGCAGTGTGCCAGTGGTTCTACCCAGACATTTGTCTGGGGTCTTTCTCTATCAGAAAAGCTGATTCCTTGTGAATAGTAGTTAAGATGTGTTAGTGGGGACACCTTGGGATGTCCATCCTTGAAGACAACATGGTACCTTGGCTAGTCAGTCCTGACATATTCATCAACAGGTGCCGGTCTTTCAAGCATGGACAGAACAAGGGATTATGGTAGGCGTATTGTAAGAACATAATGGTTATTTCAAATAAAACCAGAAGAAATTCCTTATTTAGCCCTATTTTTAACTTACGAAAGTCCCTAATTTGCCCTATTTTTTTTGTAAATTTTATCGTAGTTTTTTTTGTGTGAAGAGGCAGTAGAAAATCTGCTTTTTTTAAAACGTACAACACCTTTTTTCTTTAGTATGTGCATCACCATTTCCCTAGATTAAATGTTATGTCCAATTGCTATTTTAATTAAGGATCTCAAGCTAGCAGAGTCTCAAAGCCCTTCACTGCATACGTTGGGAGTCCTGGTCAGGATATAAACTTTCATGTCGGGAGGTTTTCAAGTTACCTGCAGTGTACCAGTGGTTCTAACTACCGTTAAGTTTTATAGATAAGACACAGTTTTTTGCCCCAAATTATGATAAAAAAGTGGGGGATGCGTTTTATCCATGCGAATTTAAGTTTTCCCCTTTTTTCCCAGACCAAAATTGACCCTTAGACTAATACAACCGCAGAGAATATGGCCATAGACAACTGTATTGTGCTATTTTAAGGGAAAAGTTACTTTGTTTTTACCTAAAATTTGACATTAAACATAAAAAGTGACATTTAAATTCGTTTCTGTATAAATAAAACAACAATATGTAATAAATATTTGCATTTTTGCATGGGAATTTCGTAATGGCGGCCAGATGGATTAGTGTATCAGGGATGCATCTTGTCTTTGAGAATTTGCTTTTTTCCTTGATTCTAGACCTCGAAGAGGGGGTGCGTCTTATCTTTGTGTGTGTCTTATCAATAAAACTTTACGGTATACCTAAGTCTGGGGTCTTTCTTCACCAATAATTATTAGACAATGCCAATATGGCTATAAATGTGTCGGTGTTGTTAACAAAAAAATAAACAAAAACAAACATTTCAAAATTCCACACTGGCCGCAATAGCTCAGGTGGTAGAGCGTCGGCTTGCGCATGAGGAGGTTGTGGGTTCCTTATGCTTGACTTGTCGGTGTCAGTATAATGAACCTGCTGGGTTCAGTCCCTGAGCACCGTGTGGTATAATGATAGAAATGTCACTGCACATTTTGCACAGTATTGGCAAAAATGCCGGCAAATCCCATCCCATCCCATCCAAAGATTCCAAAGTTGATTGCTACTAAAAATGTTGACGTTGACTTATGGGTTATCGAAAACCCTCATGTTTAAAACATGTGCTTCCTTAAAACTTGGGATGCCAGCCATAAGTTAGGGTATAATCGATCAGAAGATTATACCCGTACAATAAAATGACTTTTCGAATACTTTGGAAAAGAAGATATAAATAGAAAGAAATGACAAAAGAAAACAATGAAATAATAAAAGATACAAGGAGTGTTTCCAGTTTATAACATTGATACTGAATGCAAAAATTGAGAAGCTTATAGGGTCAGTTGTTGATTACTTCAACAGATTTAGTTTTAAGGTAGTCTAACAAAACTTATCCATAGTGTAACTAACTGCCTTATTTTGCTTCAGTGTTGACAAACCGGCAGTTCCACCAAGACCTCGGACAGTATCAGCAGGAGATGGTATGTTGTCATAGTAACAAATATTCATAGCAACAGATATTGTCTTATATCTGTAGAAATTAAAAGCAACAACCATTTTTAACAGGACATGGTAGACAATCGGTTGAGCGTCGTCTCCAGGTAATGAAGGCTCTGAGTTCTAACCCAGGCCGGGACATACCAAAGTCATTAAAAATAGTAGTGGTATAGCTTCCTTGCTAATGCTCAAGCAAATATAAGGCTAGTTTAATGACTGGTTGACCCGGTGTCAGGATAATGTAACTGGGTGTGGTATCATGCCAGGTGTTCACGGCATGCTATACACAGTGAAGGCAGCACTATATCTGCTTCAAGTGGACACCGTCACCAAATAACTGAAATACTGTTGGTGGGATGATAAACCCAATAAGAAACAAAAAAAAAGTGTGAAAACAGCCTTCAGAAGCTTTGTGGCCTTTGTGGCAAACTTTTGACAACCTGGGGACAGGCAGCTGCAAGAAAGAGAGCTAAATATCTCTAATGACCATGAGTCTGTAGCCAGAGAAAGTAGTAGGATTTTTGAACATGGTGTGAATAAAACTTTTTGTACTCCAAAGTGGCAAATAACCTAGAAAGCAGACTTACTATCCCCAGGCTGGCACCTGATCACATCCAATCAGATGCACCAATGGAGCATTTAGTGGGTTGAGGAACAGTAACTTATAATTGCATACATGTGAACCTTTTTCTGAGTCCAAAATGGGAGATTTTTACTTGTAAAGTTGGAGATTTGTTATTTTCATATAAACAAAGAAGGAAGTTATCTGTTTTTAAGAAGGGAAATTTCTAAAAACATGTAAAACACTCCTCATTTTCAAATAATTTTGAACCTTAATAATGGGAGTCTCCCTCCAAAAGTGGGAGATGTTACATGTATGTAACTATATCTGCTACATTTATAAGCCTTGGTCAGACACTTTTTCCATAGCTAAAGTCGATGCCCATGGCAACTATCCCTGCCCATAGCAACAATCCCTGAGCAACAATCCTTGCCCATAGCAACAATCGCTGAGCAACATTCCCTGCCCATAGCAACAATCCCTGAGTAACAATCCCTGCCCATAGCAACAATCCCTGAGCAACAATAATTTCCCAAAGCAATCCATGAGCAACAATCCCTGCCCATTGCAACAGTCCCTGAACAACAATCCCTGCCCATAGCAACAATCCCCGAGCAACAATCCCTACCCATAGCAACAATCCCTGAGCAACAATCCCTGCCCATAGCAACAATCCCTGAGTAACAATCCCTGAGTAACAATCCCTGCCCATAGCAACAATCCCTGAGCAACAATCCCTGCCCATAGCAACACTCCCTGAGCAACAATCCCTGCCCAAAGCAACAGTTTCTGCCCTAAGCATCAGTTACAAGAAACACCCTTCTAAATCTGGTTGTCTGTCTGGGAACACATTTTCAAGGATTTTTCTACACTCAAAACTAAGGAAACCTTTCAAAATTATCTAATATACCCTCTGATTGTGTGCATCTGCTATTTTTGTTATAATCTGATGAAAATTGCAACAGTTTTTGCCCCTTTTAAACAATATTTTGGATGTTGGTATGAGAGATAGGTACTACAAGAAGCAGCATGGGGGTAGTAATTAGCCTTTGACTTATGATTACTAGCAAAAAACATCACAAGTAGGTGTTAAATCTATTTATCCATATAACTATGTTATGTGAATTGTTTTGCAGACCCTGTGCCGCAAATTGGTGAAGATGAGCCACCTCCTGTACCCGCCCCTAGAAAAGCTCAGGTAAGCCTACAGGAAGTTCAGATCAATGGAAGCCCTTGTCTGATTCATTTATGCTCATCTGGTGAAAAGTTGTCATTATACAACTTAATTAAAGATTAAATTTGTGTCTCAATTAAAATCTCAAAATGAGGGTTACCTCATTGCATTGTCAAATTTAGGTTGCTCAAATGAGTATTGGTAAGGAATTTAGTGAATGTATCAGGTACTAGGTACTAAGAATCTATGCCAGTCATTATTTATTTGATACGTCCTTTCCAGTATTCTTTGTTACATATTTGTTTTGAAAATTCACCAATCGCGATTGAGGTCGACAGTCAATGATAATAAGTGAGGTATTTTATGACCCTTTTTTTTAATTGGCATTCAAACCTAGAACCTCTGGACTAGCAGTTTAATGTTTAATGCCACTGAGTCTTGTTAGATGTTTGTTTTATACCATTTGACTGGATCAATGTTAACACAGAAATTTCAACATAACATACTTTATGATTGTAAATTGTTTCTCACTGGACCTGGTAGGGAAATCGGTAGAGCATCGGCTCCAGGTATGGGAGGCCCCGGGTTTGATCCCGGGCCGCGACATACCAAAGTCATTAAAAATGGTAATGGTATAGCTTCCTTTGCTAACGCTCAAGCAAATATAAGGGTAGTTCCACGACTGGTTGGCCCATGTCAGGATAATGTGACTGGGTGTGGTATCATGCCATGTGTTCATGACATGCTATACACAGTGAAGGCAGCCCTATATCTGCTTCAAGTGGACACCGTCTCCAGATAACTGAAATACTGTTGGTGGGACGATAAACCCAATAACAAATAAAGTGTTTCATAAGACTCTTTTCATCTTACTTGGATATAAAAACAAAACTTTGAGGGGTTAATTTTATCACCTTATTTGGATAGAAAAAAAACTCAAGGAACAGTCAAGTTTTAGTCAGTTGTCTGTGCAATAAATGCCTTGTTTTGAATTTTGTTGTACTAATTAAATTGTTTCACAGGAGATTGCATAGCTTAAACTTGTACATTTAACAGTATCAAACCAACTTCAAAAATCACCGGACTTCTGATAGCATTGATTTAAAAGCATTGCGAGACTACTCATTCACATGTCCAAATTATGTGGTTATTTTAGCCAAAAACCTTATACATTTTTAAACCATTATATATATTAACCTGTTTTTCAATTATAATACACATTATTTTAACTGGATAGTTTTTTTTTATATTTTTTCTATATTTAACTAGTTTAGTTTTAACCTGATTATGCTCTATTCACATTGAACTTCTTTGTATTCGGCACCGTGTGACCTATTAAGTGTCGGTGTGACATGTAAAACCCAAAATACAAATACAAATATTTCAGCCAAAGAAATATCGACGATGTGAGGCCCTGTACGACTGTAATGCGGATAACGAAGATGAACTGACATTTAGGGAGGGAGAGATTATTGTCTTGCTTAGAGAAGAGGAAACAGAGTGGTGGGTAAGTAAGCCATTGTTGTTTTGGAGTTCCAGAGACATCTCAGCGACATTATTATGGTGATTATACAGTCGGAATGTCTCGGATAATTTACGAATCATCTCTCAGATGTATGACTGGAAAACCCCACGAAAAATAATTATGTCGATGCCTATGATGTCATCAAAACAACAAAGTGAAATGTCTTGTTATCTCTACTGAAATTGCGGTAATAGTTGTATAACTAATGAGATGTGAACAGTTAAATTGATAAATGAAAGTTTATAGGATGAAGTCATCCTAGACACTACACCTGTGGCTGTTTTAAAGAACTTGGCATATCCTTCTTCCAGAGAACAAAACAATTGTGATTTTGTAAGTGTAATTGCACTAGATACAACTGAGGGATACTTGTCCCTAGGACAGGATTACCGGAGGAGTTCCGATTGCATCATTATAGTAACTTCCAGACAAAAACTTGTCAGGAGGCTTAGCAGTCAATCTGATTTAAATCATATCCTGAAAACCGCTCTGCTATCAGGATCTGACGACGAGTCAATAAACCAATCAGATTGTCGCCTACAAAATCGCAAAAGTAAATGATGATCTGAAGCTTTATGAACTTATCATTTTAATGGCTGTGCCCATTTATAAAAAAATGTAAACATGGACACCTTGCGCTTTACCCTGTCTGATTGGCTCTTCTAAAAATAGTAATCCAGGAAAACAATTCTTGTTTATAGACAGTATTTGTGGACCATCATCAGATTTTACATGTTTTAAGATCTGACTTCAGTGAGATTGCTTGGCAGTTGGTGTTGGGTGTGTGGCAGTTGGTGTTTGGTGTGTGGAGAATCTGTCCAGATATCACCCATTGACAACAAAACCTGTCTGTTGTGTCATAGTTTATAATTAACAAAGATTTCTATAATTATTTTTCATCTTGCAGCTCTTTCTTAATATCTTTAGGTGAATTAATTTGATTAATTGTGCATATTTATTTGCTATCAAACTTTTCACCAGAAATGGAAGTGCAATTGTTAGAGTATGGGCTCCAGGTACGGGAGGCCTCGGGTGCCATCCTGGACCGTGACATGCCAAAGTCATTAAAAATGGTAGTGGTATAGCTCCCTTGCTAACGCTCAAGCAAATATAATGGTAGTTCCATGACAGGTTGGCAAGGTGTCAGGATAATTTGACAGGGTGTGGTATCAAGCAAGGTGTTCATGGCATGCTATACACAGTGAATGCAGCACTATATCTGCTTCAAGTGAACACCGTCTCCAGATAACTGAAATACTGTTGGTCGGACGACAAACCCACTAAACATAAAACATACATTACCTTGCTTATTTGAATATGCATGTTTCCTTGCTTTTTTTCAGTTCTTTCCTTCTTGCCATTTTAATTTTTTCCTATATACAGTCAAACCTCGGTCGCTTAAACATGGGATCACTAGAACACATTGGTTCAATAGAACTTACCCGCTGGTCCCTTGGTTTGGACCTTATTTCTGTTTGTTAGTTCTATCTTGATCGCTAGGTAACTAGAACTATTTGATTGCCCCTACAGCCCATTTACCTGTATTTTCACACCTTTTCGCTCAAACAGTCCACATCAACAACTGATTGCCGATCCTTTTGTTTTCAGTGGTTGTGTATTTCACACATTCATGAAACTGACCACCACCCTGCGTCACATATGTTAATTACTGGAGTGATGGCAACTAACTGACACCAGAATAAAGAATATGTGTACATATGCAGACAGAAACAGTTTATTAACATGACATTTCTTAGTCATTCATAGTGATGACCAGATGTCAATGCTGATTGGTCAAACATCTTGATCGGTCGAACTCAAGTGTAGGTCCCTTGGGTGTTTGAGCGACCAAGGTTATATATACATATATACATACATACATATATGTATATATATATTTATTTATTTATTTATTTATTTATTTATTTATTTATTTTATTTTTTTATCCAATTATTTTTTATGTTATGTTTCTTGCTCTTTTCATTTGCACTAATACCTTTTCCTTTTGCTGTCAGATAAATGTTTCTCTAGTTATTTTTGATAGAAAGTTTTGGCTACTTTCAGACGTTGTTTTTTTATATATATTTTCAGGAGGGGCATGTGGAAAATGAACCAGAGAGACGAGGTCTTTTCCCGATAAGTTTCGTCAAACCCCTACCAGATTGACTAGTTCTAGTGTAACTACTTAATTATAATAATTAATTAGCCAATCTAGTTTGAATTACTCAATAAACCAATTAAGAATACTTTGTTATTCTGCAATGAAAATTTTAGGTGATTGTTAATAGATAACTGATACTGTGTTATATTTCTTTACAGTGACATTGTTAAGTAAGTTCAAAGTATGCACCTATTCCCTACAGCAGGGGTAAGATATTCTTACATGTATTTTATATTGGCAAACTGTCAGACACCACTTCAAATAGAGGGAGAGTTTAGCTGAAACCTTGCCAAAGCATATATCTTCCATTATCAGTTAACTTCATCTCAAGGGACATTACTCTAAACTCATAACTTCATCTCAAGGGACATTACTCTAAACTCATCAAGTTGCATTGAATTATTTCCATTGTGAGGAAGCCAGTCATTTTATGGAAAGTTGACACATTAAGCCTCATGTTAATCATTTGTTGAATATTAACTCATTACTTTCTGAAAATGCCATTCTCTTTAGGATTAAACATTCCCAACCCTAATAATGAAAAACAGTGACTCAAGGTTTTATAAATACTGCGCAACTTGTGTGGGCATAATATTGAATTTAAACAAATTATCGATAAAAAACATTGGGCGCTCACGCCTGTGTGGTTAGTCGCTGACTCAAAACTCCTCAGCCCCTCACCGTGTGGGTTCGAGTCCCGGTCTGGGCAAGAACTTGCATGTGGGGAGGTTTTCAAGCTAATCAATGGTGTGCCAGTGGTTCTACCCAAATATATGTCAGGGGTCTTCCTCCACCAATAATTAGCTAGATGTCACCAATATGTCCACTTGTGTTGGTGCAATGTAACAAAAAAGTTAATAAAAAAATAAAAAAATGTTAGTTAAATGGCAAATACAAATTGACAAATGCGAGGATTAATTGGTGAGTGTATGATGCCATAATTAATGTTGTAGTTTTCACATAGATTATACCATTGGAAGGGTAGAATGTAGTTGTTTGTAGAAAAGTCTTTGAGGAACATATTGAGGACTGTAGTTTCTAGGAAATCATTTCTTATACGTTCTTATGCAAATTTGCTGCCCATATATGTACATTGTATATGAAACATGATTTCTGAACACACAATGTTTCTTGTTAAGATTTTAATGCACAGTGTGCTGCTTGTATATAAGAAAAAAGCGATTGTAGCTTTAATTAAATTTTTGATATATTAATCTTGCTAAAAGACATTTACATGTTATAATTTGCTCACATTTTGATAGTATTCCTTTTATGTTGCAATATTTTATCCAAAAAAAAAGCTAAGGATAGAAAATATACATTTTCAAATAAATAATCAACAAAGGTAACTAATTTATTCAAAAGAATTTGAAATGTGATAATATTAGGAACTCGTGTACTTTTAACCTGAAACAAAACACTTCACACTGATTGACTAAACATGTCACATGATCATCTTACACACTTTCATCTGATTTGCTTACATTTGTTAGGTTGATCTGATTGGTTAAAAATACACCTTATGATCATTGATCTTGTACTTGATTGGCTGAATTGTCATCACATGACCAAATGATGAATATACTGGATGGTAATTAGATGTATAATGCTTAGTGTAGTTTGAAAATCTAGTCATCAGCATATCAAAACCTTTTTTTTTTCTTTTTTTTTCAGAATAAGTGACAGCGACTCTAACTGTTAAATGTTATGACAATGGTTATGAGTAACTCAGAATAGTGTTTTTCTCCTTCCTCTAAAATCTTGCAGCAATTGGCTCTATTGTTATTTTTAGCATTGAAATTTTACTGTTCTTTGTTAGTTTACAGCACATTTTGAACATATTCAAGGAAACATTATACAGGACCTGGTAGCGCAATCGGTGGAGCGTCGGCTCAAGGTACGGGACGTACCGGGTTCCAACCTGGGCTGCGACATACCAAAGTTGTTAAAAATGGTAGTGGTATAGCTCCCTTGCTAACGCTCAAACAAATATAAAGGAAGTCATGACTGGTTGGCCAGGTGTCAGGATAATGTGACTTGGTGTGGTATCATGCCAGGTGTTCACTGCATGCTATTCACAGTGAAGGCAGCACTATATCTGCTTCCAGTGGACACTGTCTCCAGATAACTGAAATACTGTTGGTGGGATGATAAACTCAATAAACAAACAAACAAGAAAACAATATATGGTTGGAGCTTAAAGGCGAAGTCTGTTGTTAAAAAGATAGAGTTGCATTTATATTTGTTTTCAAGCACAAGCATAGGTATTTGAGAATATGCAAATAGCTGTTATCTTTTATTTATTATAAGTGAGTATTTCTTAATAGCTATTGGGAAAATAATCAGTTTCGGTCAAGAAAAAACAACTTATTGAGTCAGAAAAGCAAGAACAACTCGTGCAGCGGGGTCCCATTGTACAAACACGTCCCTATTGTTTTTTTGCCAAACAAATGCATAATATGTACATCAAGGCACTCATGTGTGATTTTTGTAAATATTTATAACAACAAATGGAAGAATGGAAATGTACTTTTATAAGACCACTAAGTATTGACATTATTTTTTTCTGTTTATCTCCATTATCTTCTTATAGTGTAATATTATATCTCACATATTAATATATATTTCTATTATAAAGTGTATTGATAATAACATGGCGGGGTGTTGACTTGGATGAAAGAAATTTGTTTCATTTAATGCAGTGCATGGCAACCATGTTTTAATAATTCCTTTCTAAACTTGGGGGTATATCATATTGATGTTGTCCATTGGGCCTTTGAAATTAAACCATCTATTTACCAAGCTACATGTATTACCTTTGATTAAAATACACACAAAGTTGAATACTACTCAAATGTATTTTTCGGCAGGCGATGTCAGTTCAACAAATTTTCTTGTTTTGAATTGTTTTGTGATCTTACATGATAGTTTGTATAAAACCCTCTCTCCTTACAATGCTTTGATGTCACAAAGTTGTCCACCAAATTTTAAAGACTGGCAATAATCCTGTTGAATGTTTAATTTTTTTTTCACTTGATATCAAGTGATTTGTGGATGCTTTAAAATACCATGTTCTGTAATACAATTAATGTGAAATAATTTTACATAGTTTACATTCATTTGCAGATAATCATTTTTGTTAAAATTCAGATATCAGATTTTTTTTCAAGCTATATACCAAAAGAGATGAGGAAATGACAAAAAATGTAATACTTTCATTATAATTATTAATTATTGATTTATTTACTCTTGTCCTGGTAGACGTGTGAAAAAAAAAAATACAAACCAATGTACAAATACCTACACACTAGGTTATAAATTATGATAATTATGTGCTTTCAGCTGTACATTATTATAATTTTGTGTTTAAGACTTTACATTATTATAATAATGTGTTAAAGTTTATTAATTATTATAATTATGTATTTAGGACTGTAAATTAATATAATCATGTGTTAACATCTTTGCAATGGGCAATCTTTTATAAAGAAATGCATATACCAAAAATAAAGATAGAATTGTACTATACATGTCTTCCATATCAGTGCATTTAAAACACAAACATTAAATAATGATGGAAACTTCTGTCCACCCAGGTAGCAATAGACCATCAGAATTCATTCATCAAGTCACATCAATCACCAACTCTTTATCAATGGCATGGTCACATGATAATGAGACATTAGTGGATAGTCTCCCCTGAATAATCCCTACATGCAAGTAGGTCCTTTCATTTGGATTACTTGGTTTTTATGCCTGTGCTCTTTGGAGTGTATGTTGATTTTCTTCCTATTATCTAGATAAACCATCATCAACATACATCTCCATTTTCTTGTTTAAATAACATATCTTTATAAATATATAAATGGAAGTAAACCTATAATTCATGCAAAATAGAAAATTTGCACCATCTGCGAAAGAATTCCAACTAAAATGACCTACCTACTATTGGGACTACCTCGGATATTATCTAACAAGGGAGACAATTTCCATTTCACCAATGTACCCCATTGTAGAAGCATTGATTTTGTTAGGATACATCATCCAATCATGTCAGTGTTAGCAGACTAGGTTTCACTCTGGAAAAAAAAACAATGTAGAAGAGTTTTAAGGGGAGGCCACTAGAAACTTTTGTTTAGTGCTTAGTCATTCTTTGTTAAGAAAAAATGCAATAAATTTTAATGAATGAGATTTGTATATATTGTTTATGATGATATTTTAATTGGTTTATAGTTAAATAACGATTGCTTTTATTGTTGTTGAATTAAAGATATTCATTAGCCCAAGGAACAAAAATGCACACTTCTTCCTGTTTCATAAATTGGTTAGATTTTATGTATAAAGTGAACTAGTTTTATGTTTTTTCTCTCATTTAAAACTGAATACATGTATGATATAACTATCAAAAATGTTAAGTATGTTCAATGAAGGTTGACTTCAAATTTTACTTGAGGTTTTTGTCCTGTTAAATGTACGTTTTTTTTTATTTGGACCAAAAAGATTTTGGATTTTGTAAGGAATAAACAACTGCCACAATGCGTTTGCAATCCTATGCTAATTGACCAGTCAAATTTGCTTTTATCACAATGTTGTCTTTTAATTTGTTATCAGAATTTCACCAATCAGATTGGCTTATTTTGACACTTGTCGATTGACCAATGGGAATTAAGATCGCCATAAATTGCATATACATTCCATGGAATTATTCAGTTGGGCACAATACTTCTCTGCACTGTTTAGATGTAGTGTTTCAGGATTTTTGCAGTAACCCCAAAACAAAAAACTTATTTACATTAATTTTTTTATATGTTTACTGCCTGCTCTTCATTTACTAAGAGATTTTGCTCTTTTAATAAGATAAGTTACCTCCCTTGAACATATGTATTTGATATATTTCCTATTTTTCAAATGAAAGAAATTTGTTAGTTATCTCCCTTAAAGGGTAGGTATTTACATATACTTAATTTAAGAAATTTTCTTTTTTATTTGTTTTTTGTTTAATTTGTCATTAGAGTTTTAACTCAATTCCAACTCGATCCTTAAGTTACAATTTTATGAGCATGCTGCAGTCATAAATGTTCTAAAAAGTTATAAATTTCTTCCATAACTTTATGCCAGAAAGGGAGGTAAGAAGGTGAAATTTAAATAGAGTAGCATCCCATTAAAAACAAAAAGTGGGAATTTCCTGTTTACGAAATAAAAAAAAAATGTATTAAGTTATCTCCCTTGTGGGAATGTTTTTTCAAATACTTTATATTAAAAACTATTCTTAACTTGCTTATTTCGTGCTTAAGCATTTTAACTCATTCTTATTACAACTAATTAGTTACAAAAATATGAGCAGGATGCAGTAATAAGTATTGCAAAAGGTTGAAAAAGTAAACTTTTCTTATTCAGTAACTAATAAAGAAAGGTAAGGAGGAATTTAAATAATTACACAGTAGTTAAACTATTGTCCCTTTATAAATGATAAGAGCGAATAGTGTAGATTGAAATTTATTGTTCGACTTTTTGTATCACCTTATGCAGCAACATGCTCATACAATTGAATGTTGTTAATTAGGGTTAGACGGAGTTCTAACATATATAAATAATAAATCAAATTAAGAATAAATTTTATAATATTTCCTCTGTACATTGTATGCAGAGTGTATAAAAACACATTTGCCTAGGGAGATATCTAAAATAATTCTTGAATTTCGAAAAAAATGATCAACTGTAAATTGATAAATGGTTCTTAAACTGTCAGTCAAGTCTGTTTAGAAGAGGGTGCTAGTCAAGTCTGTTTACATAAATGTGTTTATCCAATTAGAGCAATTGTTAAACACATAGAACACGATTGACCTACTTGTTAGAGGAATTTTAAACCACACGATAAAAAAGTTTGTTAAAAATAGGTGATGATGACCATGGCATTGTTATGTAACATTAGCCTGAATCTTGCAATTTGGAAAAGTATTGTTTTTATATGTGTTCTTGTTGTGTTGTATCTTATGTGTTTGATTTTATTTGTATAACCTTCTGTGAAAAGGACAAGTATCCATATAATCAATTGAACAACACAAATTAGTTTACAAATCCAGCATTCTAGATTAAGGTAATATTATTTTCAATTTTCTTAACTGTCATGCCCAACTTTACCTGATTGATGTCTTCTATTTACTTCCTAATTAAGAATTTCAATTTCTTTAACTATCACTGTAAAACTTTATTTTGTTTATTTATTAGTATAAAAATTATGTACAGGCAATATAAATATAACTTAATATCAATTTTCTTAACTGTCAGTGCATATTTAAAAAAAATACAGTCATACATTACATATTTATTTTATAAATATTAATATCAACTTTCTTTGCTATTGGTAAATAACTTTATATTAAACAGAATGATATTTTGTGTATAAGCATTCCTGATATGAAGAAAAGCATTTTTGTAATTGTCACAGGATAACTTTAAATTAATCAGGATGATATAAGCATTCTGTATAAACACATCAACCTGTCTCAGTCAGCTTAAAGGAGAATATATCTGTTAAAGCCACAAATGTAGATTTTATCTGCACATGGTCATGATCGACACTTTATGCTGCCAAAAATATTCTCCATATCTAACACAAAATACAATTACTTCCAATCCCTCGTGGGGTAGTGTTAGATTCGCCAATTTATGACTAATAGGCCTCCCACGGCTTGGGTTCGAGTCCTGTTTGGGGCGAAGAAATTAATGTGGGAAGGTCTTCCAGCTGTGCTAGGGTGTGCCAGTGGTTCTACCCAGATATTTGTCTGGGGTCCTCTTCCACCAGAGTAGATGTATGTCGCAATAATGATCATAATTGGTCCCTGCAATGTATTAAAAAAAATGAGAAAAAAAAGCAATTAATTTTTGGCTCTCTTATCTTATTTTAACTATTATTTATTGACAACATGTACATGAATTGTTTTGTCGTTCTATGAATTTGCAAATATGAAAAGCTTGGTATCCCTACATGTGACAGATTTGTCTGGCTTTGGCAATATGGGGTTCAGGTCAGCAAATCCTTTTTTGGAACTGTCTGATCTGGATCTACACATTTTTACTGAAACTCCTGTGCAGGGCAGTCCTTTATAACGCTAACTCCAATAGAAGGCGGTAAAAGCTTGGCTCCACGAACGCTTAAATGATCATTTTCTTAATCGCATCTGGCAGTTCAGGTTATGACAGCAGAATTACTGATAGATAAAAAAACTGCAGAAAAAAATAGTGCTTATATGTCACTCCCACATAAAATATAACATTTTTTAATATTTTTGCTGCTTGTTTTCATGCATGTACATGTAAGCTATTTAATATTACAATATTATCCTCTTAATTATTATATTTTTAGAAAAAGATCCTATTTTCCCACTTTTCTGCAATATTCTTTTCAAACTTTTTTTTGATGACATAGCTTAAATATATTTTTCTGTTCTGATACCTATTCCAGTATTTTTAATATTACTTTATTAGTCTCCAATTTGCTTTGTATTAAGTATATATATAAATGAGGTACAAAACAAAATTAATAATTAATGTTAAGGTTAAATACAAAATAAAAACAAAATAAGAAAGTATGTTTCAATGAAATTTTATTATCTTTAATTATCTTTAAGTTCCCTGTTTTTTGTTGTTGTTTTTAGCTCACCTGAGCACAACGTGCTCAAGGGGAGCTTTTGTGATACCGCTTCGTCCGTCGTTCGTCGTTCGTCGTCAACATTTACCTTGTGAACACACTAGAGGCCACAATTTTTATCCAATCTTCATCAAACGTGGTCAGAATGTTTGTCTGCATGAAATCTTGGATGAGTTCGTAACTGGGTCACGTGGGGTCAAAAAGTAGGTCACTAGGTCAAATCTTAGAAAAAGCTTGTGAACACACTAGAGGCCTTATTTATAGCCCAATCTTCACCAAACTTGGTCAGAATGTTTGTCTGCATGAAATCTTGGAGGAGTTCGTAACTGGGTCACGTGGGGTCAAAAAGTAGGTCACAAGGTCAAATCTTAGAAAAAGCTTGTAAACACACTAGAGGCCCTATTTATAGGCCAATCTTCATCAAACTTGGTCAGAATGTTTGTCTACATGAAATCTTGGATGAGTTAGTTATTGGGTCTCGTGGGGTCATAAAGTAGGTCACTAGGTCAAATTTTAGAAAAAGCTTGTGAAAACACTTAAGAGGCTACATTGATGGCCCAATCTTTACCAAACTTTACCATCATGTTTGCCAGTATGAAATCTTACATATGTTTTGAAGTGAGTCATGTGGATTCAGTAGGTTACTTGGTAAAATTCTAGAAAATGTTATCAACCCAGTGGCCACACTAATGGTCCAATCTTCACCAAATATTTCTAAAGTAAATAACTCTTAATTACTTAATGCCAGATTTGAGCCTACGTAAAGCCTGTGTCATCAGGTGAGCGATTAAGGGCCATCATGGCCCTCTTGTTTTTAGTAATCATCAGCCTTTTGCAGTGCAGATATATTCAGTTATAATATAATACAAATACATATACAAATTTTCTTTGGGCTTTGGGAATATATCATGCCTTATCCTTTTTTATTGTTCTCATTACCAAATATTTCTGGTACTCTTTAAATACATGACTCATTTTACTACTTAAATTAAAAAGAAATGTGCTAAATTTGTTAATATACCCAAACCCCTTTATTGTTGGGCACTCAAAAAAAAACACTCTGGTACTCTTTAAATAAAGGGGTCATTTTAAAGCTTCCTGTAAAAATTATTTACTACTTTCTTAAAAAAATGTACCATATTTCTTATTTATACTTATAACCCTTTATTGTTGGCAATTAAAAACACCCCGTCTTAATATGACTGTTAATAAGACTTTATTATAAGACTAATGTAACAGTATGCTAAGGTACCAAATATATAGGGTTGAGGGCAGTCACACAGGAATTGTTATTTTGTGACAGTTTGCATAAGTACCAACTATATAGGGTTGAGGGCACGCCCGTAGTCTTATTTGAATTTTAATGAATATCATTATAAAGGGTGAAGTTGGGGGTGTAATGAGAGATTTTAAATGAGTATACACTATATAGGTTTTAGGTGGCACCCAGAAGAATTCTTCTTACATGACAGTGTGATTGAGTATCTACTATATAGGGTACAGATGGCGCCCAGAAGAATTCTCCTTACGTGAGAGTGTGACTGAGTATCCACTATATAGAGTTTATGTAACACCCAGCAGAATTCTCCTAACGTGACAGTGTGAATGAGGAGTATTCACTCACTATATAGCGTTAAGATGTCACCCGTAAAAGAATTCTCCTTACGAGACTGAATGAGTACCCACTATATAGGATTTAGTGAGAGCCCATGGGGGATAGATTACTGGGAGATTCACCAGCTGGTTTACTCCTCAGACCTTCACCATCTTGTATACAGATACCCAGATACCTATTTTTTCTGCACTTCTGTACCAAAAATAGCATAAGTTTGTCAAAATAACCATTTTGTGATTGGGTTAGTTTGGCATATGTTATGTTCCATATGATGACTAGCCAGAAAAACTGTCACAGGGAGACATTTCTGATGTGTTCCAGGAATATTGGGTCTGGGGCAGTAATAAAGGATTTATTTTAAAAGAAAAACTGTCACAGGGAGACATTTCTGATGTGTTCCAGGAATATTGGGTTTGGGGCAGAAATAAAGGATTTATTTTAAAAGAAAAACTGTCACAGGGAGACATTTCTGATGTGTTCCAGGAATATTGGGCTTGGGACAGTAATAAAGGATTTATTTTAAAATAAAAATTGTCACAGTGAGACATTTCTATTGTGTTCCAGGAATATTGGGTTTGGGGCAGAAATAAAGGATTTATTTTAAAAGAAAAACTGTCACAGGGAGACATTTCTGTTGTGTACCAGGAATATTGGGTTTGGGGCAGAAATAAAGGATTTATGCAAAGAGTAAGTTCCCTTAAACATATAGCTGTGCTTAGTTTCGCTTGAATATGGGGTGTGAGTCATGCTCCATCTTGTATATACTGTAAATCAATGTTTTTACTGAATCTATGTGCAATATTTTATACCTTTTGTAGATAGGAGAGAAAAAATATGTATGGATGAGTGTGTGTTGTATTTATATACATGTTGACTCACCCTTAAAGAAGGCTGAAAAATTAAAAAGCACTTGGGTATTAATGTACCTACAATACACTATTGTATATTTCTTGTTTATTCTGACATTTATGTACATATAGACATGTGAAATTGTGTGTCTGGGTATACATATATCTTTTCACAATGTTACCTATGTTTGGAATGGTTATTTGCAAAAACACAGTTCACACATACGCATTGTGTACACATCTACACATATAAGCACACATGTGTAAATGACATAATGTGAATACATAATTATGTAGGTTATAGGCTAATTGATATGGACAGTTGAGATATTAGTTGAGTAATTAAAGGGTGCTTTAAATTGCCATTTTAATGCTCTCAAATTAATGATAAACAAAATATTCTGAATGAAAAATATGTTAACATATTAACAAGTAATCTGGGAGGATAATCTTATCAAATATTCATTTAAGGTTTAACAAAATTTCACCATTTCATGCAAATTCTAGTGTTATAAAGGCTTGGTCCCAATACTTATAAATTGTATAATTTTTCTTTGTATATAATTTTTATTTGTATAAATATACAAATTACATATTTCACTTCATGTTTACCTTTGATTTAAAAAAAAAAAAGTTTTTATTACCAAAATGCCTAAGAGTTAAATTGTATACAAATCTAGCTTGCCAGGGATTCCAGACCAGTAGATCTTTTTAACTTTATAGTACCCATATACAACTAAATTATCTACTATTTACTAAAATAATTGTAATAAGTCAAAGTGATTATTAATTGGCTAGCTTGAACACAGCAGAATAAAGTAAGACCCAAATGCTGAAATAAATGTCTAAATTAGGGCAGATACAACATAAATACATCTAATTGTTCCTTAAGGGAATGACTTATATTTAATTATGGGACAACCATTTCTTGAACATTCAAGCCTCTAACCTTTATCAAGAGAAATTCACATAGGCTTTACTTCCTTTTTATGTTTCCGTTATCTCAAGCAAACAATAAATCAATTATTCTGTAAAATGCAGCAAAAGAGGACCAGCCGAAATAAGAAACTATTAACACACAGGAAGAATTTTGAAAATAAAAAAACGACGTATTTGTCTGAACAGCGCCACATCATTCTGCATATATAGCATTGTACATATATTTCATTTATTTTAAGTACATCGTACCTGTAGTCATGGTTTTATGTATAATTATACAGCAATATTATTTTATACATTCATCATTATAATCTCATTTAAGTTCTTTGTATATTTGGTATATGCAATATCCAATACACCTTACAGCTAATTTGTATTTCATCTATATAATCAGTTAATTTATTGAGATTAATCGGCGCTGTATGACCTGTAAAGTGTCGGTGTGCCGTTAAAACCCAAGAAAATACAAATTATTGAGATTAAAAATTGTATTTTTTCGTGGAATTTTGTTATAAAACATCCCCAGGCTGGACTTAAAAGGGTCTGTATAAATCTGTCATTGTGAAAGTATAAATGAGTTTGATATGAATAACAGACAAATACTTACGATATTCCAAATGGATTTTCAAAGTTAATTTGAGATTAAGAATTGATGCTGTAGCATTTCATCATAAAGTATCCCTGAGCCAGAATTTAAAGGGTCCATTAAAATTTGTTGTGAAGTATAATGAATTTTACATGGATAGCACGCCACTATTTATGGCATTCCAACGATTTTTGGTGTAAATTTTGGCATTAAGAGATTGTAGAATTTAATTATAGAGCACTGAGGCTAGATTTTAAAACCTTTGAGAATGTGAATTGAGTCCTATTCAGGGACAAAAATTTTCCTATGATGTCGTCAACAGATATTATATTGTTGAGTAAACAAATGCTGCAGTTAACTGAAGAGTCCTTCATCTTAAACAGAATTTAGAACTCTACTATAATTAGAACATCTCCAGAATTATGTTATTTGCCTTATTTGGAAAATCTCAGCAGTTAACAAAAGATCACTCCACCAGAATTTGTGACAAATAAAATTTGTCCATTGATCGACCAATAAAATGTTGCTAGCTGGTAACAATTGTTTTATGTACCGTAGATTTATTTGTTTGCATTTACATTTGATGGGTCAAGGGAAGACTACTCTGACTGCGTTTTTCATATTTTACAGTAAAAAGGGTATTTATTTGACAGAAGTGAAATAAAAAAATTCTTTTGTACCCTTGTATAATAATTATTAATGGAACTATTTTCATGCCTAATTAAGCAGACGGGATAATCCGGCAGATGTAAACACAGTTTCCATGCAGAGTTGGCGTTTGTACCTCACTACTTTCTGAGCCAATCACAGCGGTGAATGAGAGTAATCAAGGTCTACACTATTTTCTTAGTCTCTTTTAATAGACCTTTTAACATTAACATGTAATATTTATAATATATAAGTAAAAATAAGTTAGCATGAGGTTTTTAAAAAATGTAAAATTATAAAGCTTAAATTATTTATAATAAGCAAAAATAAGAAATTAGCATAAGGTTTTTTGTTTGTTTTTTAAATAAATCATGATAAAGGTTAAATAGATGTAATTTTAGTGCAGTTTTTTCTAGAAAGAACTTTTTTTTCGCTGATCAAAGTTAAAATAGTCTTTTGTTGACCTATCACTTGAGGTTTTTATAATTGCTTTGCAGTATGTATATGTGCATTTTTTTTTTTCGTGGATGAGATCTACATCAACTGCATTTATAAATATCTATCATATATATTTACCAATGATTTGTACCAGTTTATAAATACTTAAAACTTGATGTTCTGTGTACTATGTACCGTGTCTCTAAAATATAGAATAAAAATGACTTTTGAAAAAAAAAACAATTTTTCTTCTTTTTTTTTATTATATCCATGTACAATTACATGCATGTGCCAGGCTAATATCACTACGAAAGGATTAATGTGAATTTGTTTTGTTTTTTTTTATAAAAAATGAACTGTTTGCTTAAATGAGCCATTTTCAAATCACCTATTCCAGTTTTCCTGCATCAAATACATGAAGCAATATCTTACCACTACTTTGTGGAATCTGGACATAATTTTTGCATTAACTCATTGTTTATTCTAAGTAAAGACTGTTTTGAACACTACCTATAGGGTCCCTGTTCACAGAAAAAACTTAAGTTAAAACTCAACTCTATTCAAGATGAGACTCAATTCAGACATAAGTTCTATTTTCAGACTCAAGTGAGTTTGTGACTTGAGTCGTGTTCACCAAAGTGACTTGAGTCCGAAATTTACTGAGTTAAATTTTCAGACTTAACTCAAAAGATTGGCAATATGTGAGTTACATTTGATAATTTGCGACACCTTTTAAGCTGACTCAAATTATCCGACTCAACTCAAGGATTTGAGTCGGGTAATTGAGTTGAGTTATTTTGTGAACTTCAATTTAAAAATCTGATTCAACTTAAGTCAGATTTTGAGTAAGATTTTGAGTTGAGTTGCAAAATCAGACTTAAGTTTTGTTTGTGAACACAGGGCCAGTTTTACCACGTCTATGTTTCAAAGCTATCTTATTCTGAGGTCTGACTCTGACTACCCGAACTGTAACTGTGTGAACACAGACCCTGGTCTTTTTTAAAGGTTGTGTTCTACAGTTTGCGCATCTCAAATGCATGTTACAATATCTTTTCATTGTTTCGGTGAACTGCGGCTTATTATCTGTATACACTTATACTTTTACCCCCAAAAAGTCAATATTAACTTAAAAATTACCTGACAGTAAAAACTGTGCAACATATCGCTTTCAATGTCCATTATTTCCACATCTATAAATAAGACAGATGGGGGTTTCAGCTAAAAATAGATAACGAAGTCGTTTAATTAGTATTATCTGAATGATAATGTAACATGATCTAAAAAGTAAGAGGTCACAGGCTTTTATTAGTTTAAAAAGTTAATTGTGCCGCATAGTTTGGATAGAAAATACATATCATTTTTGTAATGACAAAGGGGATATTGTGCTATACTTTTACGTGGATGTAGGGTACCAAGAAACTGCATTTTATGGGATCTTTTCAAGTAACAATAATTTGATTGCAATCGATGACATTTTTTCCCCAATACGTCGGATATCACCTTTAACCTTTCTATTGTACTAGATAATATAATATCTTCAGATTTTAAATAGCATTGATTCCTTAATTAAAGTCCCTCTAATAAACTTCTCTATTGCGAACGCATCTTAAATAATTGACAATCTCTGCAGTTTAAAGATGAACACTTTCATTATGTTTCCATTTTTGTAACATCCTTACACAAACAACACCTCCAAAATTTGGACATCTCCACAAATTTTACAACAACACAATTAGAACACCTCAATAAGGACACAATCATGCTAAGAACGTCAGCACAATTAAAATACCATTACACTTAGGACCCTCCGTGGTCCCCCTCCCACACACAGAGCCACACACCGTTAGGTCACCTAAATAAGAAAATCACCATACTTGGACCAACTCCACAATGAGAACACCACAACACATTGAACACTTTCAACCTGTATAACACCTCCAATTTAGAACACCTCCACAATTAGAACATCATCACAGGAGTGTATGCAACCTCGGGACACCTAAATACGAAAACCAGCTTTAAACTAAGAACACCATAACACATTGAACACCTTAATACATAGAACACAACGAAACTTAGAACACTTCGGAATTTAGAACATCTCCTAAAACTGCCTGACTTCCAAGGCGGTTATTGCTGGTTTTCTTTTTGTGTTTTATGTCTGGTCCCTATTTTTTGTCACATTAACATTGACCATGTTAGCCTTTGTCTAGAGGTAGTTTAGATTTAAATATCTGGAAATTTGGAAAGGACATATTCTTATTTACCTATTCTAAAACTGAACATTATTAATATTAGTATTACATTTAGAGCACCTCCAAATTTAGAACATTTCCAAAATTATAACAGCACTAAATGCGACGCAAATATGATATCACTACAATAAGAACAGCTAAAAACTTACAATTATTCACAATAAGAGAACGTAAATAAATTATGACATCAAAATACAATACTATAATTATTATCAATTGTCTTCATGGGGTTTCATATAACAATCCCACGATAATGTTTATTACACGGATCGCCGTTGTGTTTACATTCGTGACGAAAACGCCCGAGTTTTCCGCTTGGATGGCATTCCCGGTTAAATCGGCAATGAAAACAAACATATCGATACAGAATTTATGCGTTGTTAATTTTGTTTAAAAAAATATGGTGAGTATGAATTTTGTTGTTCAAAGATTTACTATTCATTTGACTTATTTTCATATTACCCAAATTAGGAATATCTCTTCTAAATGTCTCTGACAAACGGCCATTTCCATAGAAGAAATTTGTTGACATGACAAAAACTGTTTCCCAGTGGTGGGTGGGGTTGATTATGCTACCGACATGTTTATCTTCTTTTTTTTTCTTTTTTTTTTGGGGCGTGGATAGATAATGTGTTTCAAGTTGTTCTCCTATCTGGTGGAAGGTGTTTACACAGAGCAGTTCCGTGCTGCCATCACTTTAAAAGCATGCTTTGAACACCAAATAATACTTTGTTTAGACAGCAAAGTATTTTAAGCGATGGATTCTTTACTCAGTCACATAATCATTTAAGTGACCTATGCTGAAATACACTACTATATCCCAAAACAGGAATTAACTCGCATCATCCAGCACCAGTCGGATGCTCTACCAAGTTAAATCTAAGAAATAAGTAAATCTGGGAGATGAAAATCCTGTCCCTAATCCAGGACTTTCAGTTCTGTAGGCAAACACTCAACCATGTCGCTAAAGGGTTGACCCAACAGCAAGGCTGTTGACCCAACAGCAAGGCTGTTGGAAGTGCCTATATGTACTACACTACACTTCTGCCCCATTACATTTTCAGAGCTAGTAAGCTCTCCAGAATGACCCTGCAGGCAACAATCTGAGTCAATCAAACACCATGAAAGTAAATCTTGGAGGAGAGAAATCCTGTCTCTAAGTGGGATCGAACCTGGAACCCTTAGTTCTGTAGGCAGACACTCAACCACATCGCTAAAGGGTTAAAGTAAATCTGAGAGGGGAAAATAATCCTGTCCCTAACGGGATTCGAACCCGGGACCCTAAGATCAGTAGGCTGACACTCAACCACATTGCTAAAGGGTTTACCTAACAGCAAGGCTGTTGGAACTGCCTATATGCACTACACTTCTCCCCCTTTACTTTTTCTGGGCCCAAGCCCATCTCAGGACAGCCACACCAGGCTTCCGTTTATTTATGACATCATTAAAGTAAATCTGCGGGGAGAAAATAATCCTGTCCCTGACGGGGATTCGAACCCGGGACCTTCAGATCAGTAGGCTGACACTCAACCATGTCGCTAAAGGGTTAACCCAACAGCAAGGCTGTTGGTAACCCAACAGCAAGGCTGTTGGTAACCCAACAGCAAGGCTGTTGGAAGTGCCTATATGCACTACAGGGTTAACCCAATAGCAAGGCTGTTGGAAGTGCCTATATGCTCTACATAACATAACTGAACAACAGAACTTCCTGGGCCAACGGCTTTTGGGAAAGCATACATGCGCTTTCATTACATCATAATATTTGGGCAGCTGATTATGAAGCTGTGATACCCAACACTTTGCCTTCATGTATGTAATTTTATTACCAAAAAAAATGTAGGGTACAAATGATTCTGAGCTGTGCAAAGGATTTTTTTGTTACGACTTTTGACAAACTGTATGAAGTTGAACAATTCAAGGTTTATGTCTTGATAAACAATCAGCTGCCACCTGTCATGAATTGAATTTATGCATGATATCACATGACAGTCTCACTCCTTATAACATATACGTGTACATTATATGCATAAATTATTTTATAATTTTTTTCCTAAATTTTTTTCATATTACAGTGCAGCACGATGTACAGTTAGTTTCTATCAATGATGGCTTTGAACCTTGGACCAAGTTGCTACTGTTGTCGTCCATCTAGTAGATCTGATCGTCTAGATCTTGATGCAGCCCTGGATGAACTTGGCATGCTGAGCACTGTGACAGAGAGTCGTAAACAGTTTTTACAGGTGACAGAAACTGGGATAAGAATTATAGAACTAAATGACTTGAGAACTGCTGTTTTATTACACCTCCATATATACACCCATATGCTTTGTTTATTGTGGCTATTTTTGAGTTAAAAGTGGTTTCTGGCAAATATTTCTTCCTCCAATTACCAAATACTGGACCGGCCGCAATAGCTCAGGTGGTAGAGCGTCGGCTTGCGGATCGGGAGGTCGTGGGTTCGAACCCCGGCCGGGTCAAACCAAAGACTTTAAAGTTGGTAGTAGTGGCTTCCCAGTATCGGCAAAAATGCCGGCTAATCCCATCCCAAATACTGGTAAGTTACTGCTACATGAAAATGTCCTAAACAAATTTATGCATTAGGGAACAGTTAAGCATGAAGCCCTGTTATGTTTCTACAAACAGTTAAATCCTGTCTGAGCCACCATGCAGAGATAACAATTTTAAATTAAGAAAACAATTTGACAGCATAATTTCACATTATATCGTCTTACAGGTAGTTTGCTCTGACATTGATATCTGTCTTTAGCAATAGTCCTGTCCTGCTTAGTTATAGATTTGTCACAGCGAGTAGTGATCAAAGTTGTTTACTTAGACTACAGTATGCAGAAATTATACTGAAATTCCATAAAACAGTGGAAAAAAAATTGTATCATGCATCTGATATGGCAAACTGTTGGATACCATCTTTGATACCATCAGTCTATCAATAGTGTGTGGACAAGATTTGTCAGCACTATTTTTCTGTTGCCATTGTGAGATTTGAATGAAATGTTTCAAGGACTGATAAGTACCAAGCCGAGTTGTGCATATTGCTGGCATGTCGTTACCAGATTTATTTTGTATGAGTTATTGCACTATGGCAAACAGTTTGTGGGGGTATTAATAACCTTGAATGATAATTATTGTTTTTCTTCACTACTTGTTGATATTGTTACATATATATGTTTAATTGGCATCTTGATCTTGGAAATAAAAATATTTTTATTGCATAAAGCACATTTTTGTATGGCAAAATTCACATCTATGAACATTTCTGTCTCGCCCGGAAGACTGAAAGTTTTTCGGAAAATATTTTACGTTTTTACCATTAGCATTGTGTCAGTGCAATGCAACAAAAAACAAACCAATGAATATTCTATTTCACCTTCCTTAAATAAATATAGAATGAAGACTTATTATCTTAAATTACAGAATGTTATAACTGTAAGTATTTTTAAACATGGAGAGTATCATGTTTTAAATCTTCCATTTATAAGACTTCAGTCTATTACATTCTATGTTTGTGTGTGTGTGTGATTTTCAATATGAAAAAATCTCATTAGAATGCTTTCCAGTTGGCTTGTGGTGGTTATTTTCAGGTATTTGTCTGACTGAATATCACACAATTAGTTGGGGGTTATTTTATTAGATTTTTTTTATCATTGTAGGGATGAAGCTTAGATTTTTGTGTGGGGGGAATCATGCATGATTTCATACACTTTGGCAGAGAGGCAGATGGGGGTAGGGCTTTGTGTTGGACGTTAAACTAAAAGGCAAACTGGCTGCAATAGCTCAGGTGGTAAAGCGTCGGCTTGCAGATCAGGAGGTCATGGGTTCGAACCCCGGCCGGGTCAAACCAAAGACTTTAAAGTTGGTAGTAGTGGCTTCCCTCCTAACGCTCGGGGCTAAGGGGACAGCATTACGCCTGACTCGTCGGTGTCAGTATAATGGACCGGCAGGGTTCAGTCCCTGGGCACCTCATAAGTGCCCCTGTGCTATAATGATAGAAATGTCGCTGCAAAGTATCGGCAAAAAAGCCGGCTAATCCCAATCCCAATCCCTAAAAGGCAATATTATACAGCTTCCACTTTTTCATGCATAGGCATTATGATAGCTTCAGGCGTAGATGCTACAAAGTAGTTTAGTTCATATTTCTACAGAAATGACTAAGCAGTTAGTGTAACGCATTCCTGACTCCTCATCGAGCATTTAAATATTACCCATATTTAAAAAAAATTCTTGTCTTCTCAGGAGCGAATAAGGACACGCAGCGAGAGTGCTAGCATGATGCCAGCGAAACATTCATCATTCCCATCTGTGAGAAGTCGAAGTCTTCAGGAACCGCCTTCTCATGTGTCTAATTACCACATTGTTCACATTGACCCCAAGTATGTGACAGGAGTATCGGACCTACCTACTCCTTTACCCACCAAATCTGAACTCTCACTGCCAGAAACCCAATCGGACGACGTCATAATCGACCCGTCAGGAAGTTTTACCTCCCCTCAGAGACTTTTTGACTCATCACAAGAGAGGCGCACAAGAATGAGACTGATGTATCGAGAAAATACCTCTGGAAGAAATCGACGAATCCTGGGTAGAAGGCGGTCAAATCAGCCGTATGAGGTTCCTGGGCGATTATCCCAGTCCTTTCAAGAGGGGGATTTGTTGTCTAGACATTTCCGTGATGATGTTCCTGAATCAAAGTCAAATTCCTCATCACCCGTGAAATCCTATTCCACTAGTGCGTTGCCTCGATCAAAATCGCTGGATAATTTGGATTTCTCCTCGTTCTTTATTAGTGATACAAAGAACCAGAGTCAAGACCTCGATAAAGTTTCGTCTGGTATAAAGAACTTGAATGTCTCAGATAGTTAACAAACAGTGGTGATGTTTTAGTATACCCGTTCACCACACTCAGTGTTTTACTTGCCAAATGCATTAACAGTTTTTCACTTTTGTCAGTAAAATGTTTTTTTTCTATTTATTTGTTGTAAAGGGGGTATGTGTGTATTTTTGCAGTGGTTTCTTTTTTTACCTGTTATATGGTTTCACTGCACTTAATATATTTCTTACAAAAATTCATAACTTTTTTTCAATCTGACTCTCAAACTTTGTTTTTTCATAAGTATATGTCTGCTAGTATGTTAATTCCCTACATATAACTTAGCATTGCAAAAACAAGATATTCCAATTATTTTTGTTAAATTAAAATTCTATTTATTTTTTATTTATTTCTTTAATAATCAATATTTTCTTCACATTTTCCTACTGCAAAACGTTACGTTAAATGTGTAACATAAAACATATGAAGAAATCTAATTGTGCCTAGCAGTTGGTTGACAGTCTTTCCAAAACAGAACGGTTGTTACATACTAAATTCGTAAAAGGTTGTATAGCCCAAGGCTAAGTATAGTTTTAAGGGTATTTTTTTTTTTTCTAATTGTCCCAGTCTTGATATAATGTTACTGTGGTAGAAGTATCACAGGGATTCTTTGTCTGGTTCCCAGCGTACTATCCTATGCAATAGTACGTCTGGCTGATGCTAACAATGGCGGCCTCCGCTGTATTGGAAAATAACATGGTAATGTTTGGTGTTATAACCTTTGCAAGTGTGCCAAGAAGTTAAGACTCTATAATTAAGTATTGTAAAGACATTATTGTAAAACATCGACACTATTCTGCTAACAAATTTCTAGAAACAGGTAATGTACCATTTAAAATTACTAAATGTAATCGCTTATATGAACTAAGTTATGATCATAATAAAAACATCTTTCGAATGGCACAGCGGTAAATTATAACTCGTGCTTCGCTAAATGTGTCTGTAAACTTACAATGGCGGTCGCCATTTTCAGCCTGTGCCTGACCCGATAACATAGTGAAAGGGGTAGGAACTCCAGACTAATGGATTCTTTCCAATTGGGGAAATGCCTAAACCTGCATTATTGTGTAAACAACATTATGTTTGATATATTTTTAAAGGATATATTACAGTATTTCAGTATTTAAGAATATAAAATATTAGGTTTTTATTAATATGTCTGCATTAAAATAACTAATTGACGGCCTTTTATATAGAGCTTCTTACAAAATACTCTTTGATTTGAGTTAAAGCTAGGACTTGTCAATGTTATTTTGCCCCAGTTTGTATAAGTTCTTAAAAAATGTGGAAAAAAAAAATTTTTTTTTTAGTGGGAATATTACCCAGTTACCACTCCAAACCAAAGAAGACACTGTAGTATGTCCGGTGTTCGTGTCTTGCTATCGTTGTAATGGCTGCCCTATATCTGCATTTACTGGACACCCTGGATAACTGGAACATTGTGACACATTTTTATTTTCACAATCTGGCAATGTGGTTGGCAAGTTCTTTTATTTATATTTGAATATGTCTCTGAAGAGTAGCATGTAGCAGTGACAATGTCCCTCGGTCTTTACAACAGTAGCATGGATAGGACTAGAGTAACAAAAGGAGTTTTGTTCTATAGATCTTTTCTAGTTATACTTTAACTTATGTAGGTAAGAAAACAATAAGGATAATAACAGTATAACCACATAAGTATCCATTTGTGAATTCATCTGCCTTTGTGCACGTATGTCATCTGTCCCTTAATTGTCTTGGCCATAACTTCCATATAATTTGCATAATTTTATTTCAACTTCAACTATCACAAAGACATACACATAAAAATTGGTTGTCCAAGTCAGGGCAAAGGACTAAATGTGGGAAGGTCTTCCAGCTGACATGCGTTTCGCCGGTGGTTCTACCCAGACATTTGTCTTCACCAGATAGGTTAACGGTGCTATAATGATCATAAATGGTCACTGCAATGTATTTCAAATAAAACAAACCAAAAAAACACTTAAAGGTTGTGTTGCGCATAACATTTACAGGTCAAGGTCATATTTTAGGTCATTCCTTATAAAAATTGATGCATTTGCCATAAATTAGTGTCTGGGACATAAATGACATTTTTTAACTTAACCATCTTGTGGACACACTAGAAGGTGTGTCTCACATACCATTTGCAAGTGCAACCCCCACTGGGTCAAGGTCATTTAAGGTCATTGCATCTTTGGAGGCATAATTATGGTAATCCTAGTGATATGACTTGTTGTCTCAATGGCATGTTTGGCTAATATATCTAGGTTGTGTGTGTGTTTGTGTTTAATGGAAATTTAAATATAATTGATGCTCAAACACTATATTGATTGCATAGGAAAATAAATATCAATTAAATTAAATATTGATGTTAATATGTCTAACTTTTTAAAACTTTTGCCATTGTTAATAATATAACAAGATCTTGATTTTAAAAAATCCCCAACACTTTAAGTAGATATTGTTGATTCTGTTGCCATTGATACGGTTTTATATTGTTTACTAATTTGATACCGATACTGTTGTTTAGGAAAATTAGGAGTAGTTACAGGTGATATAGAATTTATGTCATAGCTTAATATTGTTGTACTGTAGACTTTTGTATATCTGTTTAGTCATAACTTCTCGTAGCTGAAAATATTGGGAGAAAGTTTGGTCCAGGGAGGCAATATATCCTGTAACTTCTGGCTAATGCTACTTTTAGGAGCGGAATTGTCCAATTGTTGGACACATGACTCTGGATCATGGCGGTCGTTGGTTTGAACCCCGGTCAGGTGGTCACTTATTTCCTTGAGCAAGAAATTTACCTCGAATTATTCCACTCCACCCAGGTGTATAAATGCATACCTGCAAGGGTTCGAGTCAGTAATATAACTTTCCAGTGCCATGTGTCTGATGCTATTTATATACGTGATTAATGAATACGCCCAATGACCAGGGGGTTAACTGTAAAGACGGCTTAACAAGCACTAGCTTGAAAGTAGTCTATAACTTGGTATTACCTGTTACCTGTAACTCTATAACTTGGTATTAATTGTTACCTGTAACTTTTATAGGTATCTGTTAAACTAGCAGACTAGACAACATCTTTATGTCCCTTAACTTTGTCTATCATTTCAGTAATATTGTTTCAAATTGTTTATATTATATGCATAATATTAATTAATATACATGAAATAAAAATCATTTTAATTATATTATTTTTCAAAGATTATTGAATATATTATGAGAAAACTAACTATTGCAGAAAGTGTTGGGATGAATATGGTTTTAACATTGACTAAAGTCATGTGTGGCAAATTTTTAATTTATAAGTCGTAAACAATTTATGTAATGCCCAATGTGCACTTTTAAGATAGCATCACTACATTGACATCATGAGAATTTTTTCAACAGAAAATTTAGCACATTTACTGAATCCAAAGGTTAGTGTATTGCAAAGTAGCAAGTTTATTTCTTTAAATGAATGCTGAAAGTTGCCATAAAATTTTTAAAATGTTTGTCTGTTAGTTATTTAAACCTATTACAGTTCACAGTGAAAGGTCTTTGCTGCCAATGTATGGACCAATTTAAACAAAGGAAATAATTATGGGATATCTTGCCTTATAAAGTCAGCATTTCTCCCATTAATCAAACCTTAAAATGTTGTGCTCATGAACCTCTTCTTTTCCTGGTGAAATAATTTGGTGTTTTTTTGTCCCACCTACAATGAAGTTTATAGTGGGAGGAGGTATGCTGTTTTAGTTGTCTGTCTCTGTGTCCATTCATTTGCCTGTCCATGGACACAATTTTATCATTTGGGCCACTTCTACAATTTTCCATCAGTTGTTAAGAAATAATTTCACACTTATTTTAAGTGACGTGGTTCGTGCTTCTGCAAATTTTTTTATGATCAGAGGGGAAAAATGTGGGAGTTATTTTATTTGGGATTTTTGGTATTGAACGAGATTTTTGACCCTTTCACTGCCATTAATACGGGTTGACCCGTCCACACAAAATGTTACGTATACTGCCCTAATGACAGGTAAACCCATTTCAGGAATTTCTCAGTATGTTAATAAATAACCCAATAGCTTAACGTCACACATTTTATATGTATTCGACCATTGATATTTCGTTACGCAGAAACATGGTCAAAATTAGAAAATACATCACTTATATGTGTTTTGTGTTGAAATTTCAAAGCGAGATAATGATTCATTGGATGGTATACTCGATTGCTTGGAGAGTGATGGTTTCTGGCAATACGGTTACATATTGGAAATTGAATGCCTGGCAGTGGAAGGGTTAACAGAGGTCAGGTTGTGGGATAGTCCTCTGATACGTTAGTTATTTCTACATTGCCATACCTGGTCCTACTTGTTAGAAACATTTCCTAATTGAGATCTACGTCAAGTTAAAATATTGTCTCCAGGAATATGACCCTTACAGGGTCATCTGTGTGAATATTACCCAGTTGATATTTTACAATATCACCTGTAACTCCTCAGCCTCTCATTGCTTGGGTTCAAGTCCCAGTTGGGGAGAGAACTTTCATGTGGGGAGGTTTTCCAGCTAACCTGTGGTGCGCCAGTGGTTCTACTCAGCCGTAAGTCTGGGATCTTCCTCCACCAATAATTAGCTGGACGTCACCAATATGATTATTATTGTCTCGGTGCGATGCATCTAAAAACAAACTAATATCACCCTGACAAAATATTTCTTAGATGGAAGCATTAATTATCACAACTTGAGAATATTTCGTGGTTGATATTATTTAATATTCCAGGATGTCTCGTCATTTACATCGTCTTTCAACGGGAGTGTCTCCCCTTTATTTCGGCCCTAGCTCAGGATTATGGGTCAGCAGAGGTTGTCTGGTACTACTTGTCAATAATGGTTGCAATGCTAAGTATATATTTAGTATGCAATATTTCCTACTTGTTTAACATCATTAAAAGGTTGTATCTGACAGTTTGGAACATAAAATTTTTTGAGCATGTCTGAACAGTGAATAATAATGCCACAATCATCATAAAAAACAACATGTATTTCCTCTCCGAGCCATGCTGCACAATTAACTATTGTTAAATCAAGAAAACCATGTGACTACTTACGTTTTAGCTCATTCAGGTCATCCGCTGTGCCGTTGTTGTCTATTTTTTTGCAGGAATCCCAATCGTTCTTAATTATGGATTATTGGTACTAATATAAGATAAAGGCTAACTGTCGGATACCACCTATAGCCTAAGATATGGCATCAGCATATATGAGAGAAGTGGTAAATATATGATTAGCATTCAAAATTTGAGCTTGAGAACAAAATAAGCTAAGAAATGTTTATACAAGAAGGGCCTAAACTCTATGTGTTCCTTTATTTTTTTTTGGTTATCATTTTGTCACCTTTATTGTATCGTGTCGACAATCATACATTTGAGTCCGATCGTTGAGTTTGTATTGTTGTTTTTAAGTAACCTTTGCTCCTATTTGTTAATAAGGACAATTGTTAGGTTACATCTTATAGCTCAAATTCAAATGCTGCAATAAAATTGGGGGAAATAGGTATGCCTCTTTGATAAGAAATTTGCAACACATGAAATATATTCTATTGATGCAAATTTATGCAAAGGTTTTTTGAAGAATGTAATAAAAAAGTATAAAAAATGGATGTAAGTCTATGAAGTGTTCTAACGTCTACCGTACTTTCTCACTTATAAGACTATTCGCTTATAAGATGAGTCCCACACTTTGAACATGAAATTCAAAGGAAAAATCCCCATCTTATAAGTAAGAAAATACGATATCTTAGAATTCATCTTTTAAAATTTTGTGCTTATTTCATTTTGTAGAAGTTAACGTAAACTTACCATAAAGCACAGTGTATTACGAAGTTCAGTTTTTGTGTATATAACCAATTTTGGAGTCATTTCTCCATCTAAAGTTAACAATACAGAAGATAAGAAATGTTCTTTCAGGCTTACTGGCTTACTTTTTGCATCATAAATACACTATGTCAAATATTGACCATTTAATTGCTGTTATGGAACATGCCATTTATTGCCTCATATTCGCACCGGACCTAGTAGCGCAATCTGTTAAGCATTGGCTCCATCTACAGGAAGCCCCGGGTTCAATCCTGGGCAGCAACATACCAAAGTTGTTAAAAATGGTAGTGGTATAGCTCCCTTCCTAATGCTCAAGCAAATATAAGGGTAGTTCCACGACTGGTTGGCTTGGTGTCAGGATAATGTGACTGGGTGTGGTATCATGCCAGGTGTTCATGGTATGCTATACACAGTGAAGGCAGCATTATATTTGCTTCAGGTGGACACCGTCTCCAGATAACTGAAATACTGTTGGTGGGACGATAAACCCAATTAGCAAAATAACATATTTGCATTAAATTTTTGAAGCAGAATAAAACTGCCATTAGAAATATAGGTCTGAATTTGGATCCATAAAGAAGCTTATTTTTGTTTACTTAAACTAAGAAATCTCCTTAAATCTAAAAAAATTTCCTTAAGTAAGTTTTGTTAAGTTTCAATTATAAGATATTCTGTTAGTATTTTCCAAATGAAAGGAAAGTTCTTAATTAAAATAAGGTAAGAAAAAAAATAACAAAGATTTTTTTATTATCTTAAGTCTATTTTTACTAACATAAACTATTTCTTTCAGTTTTGAAAATTTTATGAAGATCATACGAAATTCCCTAGATTGAAAGGTTTATGACTGGGAATGGGACATTTAAAATATTCCTTGGTCTAAGAAAATATTAGAAAACTTAGTAAATGTTGTCATAAAAACTTTGGAAATTTCTTTTTTTAAGTAAAAAGAAAATTTCAGAAGTTTTAAAGTCAGAGAAAAATTAACTTCTTTATTGATACAGTTCCTGATTATGCTCACCTTGTAGTCATTCCAGTTTTGTGTTCTGGGTGTAGTTGTTTCAGGTGTTTAAATGTCCTTATTTTCCTTGTTGGTGAATGGCCAGAATCAAAGACAATTAAAATGTTTAATGTGAGTACTGGTATTTTGTTTCGCTGATTGTTGAGTTACGTTATGGCGCATGCGCCGATCAGTATTATCAGTATTTGCATAGGGAGGCTAAAGATGGCTTTAACTTATTAGGCTGCTTAAGTTAATCACTAAGGATACGCAGGATCCATTATAAATTATTAAAGTCATTCGAGACATTTGTGGATAGTCTACCCTGAATAATCCTTACATGCAAGTAGGTCCTTTTATTTGGTTTACTCGGTTTTTATGCTTGTACACTTTGGTGTGTATGTTGACATTCATGCCTTTCCTGTGGTACCCAGGTTCCCCATCAACTACCAAAGCTTCCATTTTATTGTTTAAATAAAATTTCTATGTAAGTATTTACAATTGATTTAAAGGCTCATATTTAAGCAAAACTAAGAAATTTTACTATTTGATATAGCACCATCTGCAACAGCACAGATGATAAAGTCCAAGAATTCCGGCTAAAAGAACTCACCTAATATTTGGACCACAAGTGGATACTATCTACCAAGGAAGACAATTTAAATTTTGACTATTCCCCATTAAATATTGAGTATTAGAACTAAATTTTTCAATACACAGTAATATTTCTTAACGAAAAAAAATTGTTGGTAGTCACAAGATAGATTTTAAATCTAATTTGTTTACTAATATTAAAAGTTGGAGATACAGTGTTATTGAAAATGGGTTATAAGTTGTAGGGACAAAACCACAATGAATATGAATGTTTTTTCTTATAAAAGTCTGTTTTTATCTCTTCAACAGGATATAATGTAAAACACACAGCATTTATAAACGCGTTTGATATCCTGAATATATCTCCTGAGATTCACGGCTCATAGGGTTCGTACCGGTTAAAATGTATGGAAGTCATCCTGTACATGGCATTGAAAATAATTGTAATACATCATATTACTTTCCAATGCAATCAGATGCAGGAAGTTTTGTGGGGTGTCCATGGCATAGTTGTAATGTCAACAACTTGTATTTCCTCTGACTGTTTAGCCTCGCACCATGTGAGTTTGACCCCTGTTCAGGGGGAAGGACTTAAAGTGGGAAACTCTTCCAGCTGACACCTTTGGTTCTAGCCAGACATTTGTCTGAGGTCTTCCTCCACCACAATAGCTGGATCTTGCTATATTGGTTTTAATTAGTCACTGCGAGCTAATCATAAACAAAAACAAAAACATGTTCCGTGATGCTTGAAAGAGTAAATCTTTCATTGTCTTACATACGGGTTGGGATTATTATTACATTCCAATGTTTTTTTTTCTACCTCTAATTATTTAACAACTGAAATTAAATGAACTGAGAAATTTATGTCAATTTACGAACTAAATACAAACTGGGCATTGAGCTAAAAGGTGTGACTGACCATATACATGTATAGCCTGGTTCAGCATTAAATATTTCGGCTTTTAGTGTAGCCCTTGTTCCTGTTGTATGCACAGCTATAGAATAAATGTTGGAGATTAAAAAAAAAAATGCATTATATGCACATTTTTTAAATTTTATCATGAACTGTTGTTAAAGTCATTGAAAATTGGAATCTCTCACGACCACTGCCTTGTCTGGTTTTACAATGGATATAGGACGAGTATAGGTTTGGTATACCTATCATGGGAGGGGTATAAGGTGGATCTACCCATTATGGGAGGGGTTTTTGGTTGGTCTACCCATTATGGGAGGGGTATTTGATCGGTGTACCCATTATGGGAGGGGTATAGGATGGTCTACCCATTATGGGAGGGGTATAGGATGGTCTACCCATTATGGGAGGGGTGTGGGGTGGGTCTACCCATTATGGGAGGCAAATAGGGTGGTCTACCCATTATGGGAGGGGTATGGGGTGGGTCTTCCCAGTATGGAAGGAGTGTGGGGTGGGTCTACCCATTATGAGAGGGTAACAGGGTGGGTCTTCCCAGTATAGGAGGGGTACGAGTAGGTTCTACCCATTGTGGGAGGGGTATGAGGAGGGTTTACCTGTTTTCGGAGAGTATGGAATGGATCTACCCATTATTGGAGTTTTTACCCATCTAGCCGGTGTGGTATTAGGAAATGATTGTGCAGTAAACCCCCAATGCATCATGTATGACAAATAGTTTTGTAGCCCTTCCCACTTTGACATCCCTGTGTATAGTTCACAAATTAAGAGGATTATGACTGATTTCACAGCATGTTGTTATTTAGGGGTAGGGTAACCGATGAGGTAATGTTCAATGCCTTACTCACTTATAATGCTATTGGGTCCAAGGGCTTAACTCACTGGCTAAATTCTATAATAAAAAAAATCATTTTTAGTTTCAATTGCTCAGTATGAGAAATATTAAATTTTTATAGTGATTTTTATTAGATAATTATAAGTCATTATTCATGCTTTGGATAACTGCTTATTTTATTTTTTGGGGGTGTTTTTTTTTTTCATTATAGGGTAGGTATAAACTATATGAATACTAATGTAAATCAACCAAATATATTAGATATTTTGGGAATAGAAATGGTATCAATTTATCAGGCTTAGGCAAATAGTTGTGATCTTGATCAGCCAGCTCACAAGCCTGCCATTTTATTTCTTTTCATCTGCAACATTCTTAAGTTGTTATTAAGTATTGGTGATAAAGCTAAATGTTCAATAAATTTTTTTGTAACTAAATGTCATTATCTGCCATTTCATAACTTGTCTGCAGTAAAGTGCAGCACTTGATCATTCAGATCCTGACAAAAGTTGGCTGATCTGAATCTGCACATTTAAGCCTTCAAGTGTGTTATCAGGACATGAAGCTTTACATCTCAATTTGATATTGAGACATTTATACATTATACATTACAAGGAATATTGTATACCCTTTTATGTACAATGTTACATTGTTTGCATTAGTGTTTGTGGTATTTGTATTTATTATTTTTGCAGGATTAGTTGTATATTAAAACTTTACATTCATGTTTTTTCGCTTTTATTTTGTCCCAGTTTTTTTTTCCTAATACCATTATTAGCAGCAGCAGCTAGTATTGTTGATAAAACGTAGCTGCATGCTGAAGGAAAGACAACTCTTACTTATATTAAGTTGCAAAGTCAACGAGTTGTGTTTCTTGTACTAATGTCGAACGGACCTTGGAGCTCAACCGGTAGAGCGTCGGCTCCAGGTACGGGTTCGATCCTGGGCCGCGATATGCAAAAAAATGTTAAAAATGGTTGTGGTTTAGCTTCATTGCCTACGCTCGAGGAAATATAAGGGAAGTTCCACGACTGGTTTGCCCGATGTAAGGATTATGTAACTGGTGGAATCATGCCATGTGTTCAAGGCTTACTATACACGGTCAAGGACAGGGGCGGGTCTAAAAATGGTGGGCGGTATGAATCAAGATCTATTTATCTTTATCGCAGTAAATACTAAGTATATATTTATACACAGATAGGGACTCTGATGTTAAACTTACATATTCACCTTATATTTTTGGACCAAAAACCACGAAATTATCATTTTTATTCAAGCTCCTTATCTGTGTAAATATGTACCCGAAATTGTATACCTGATAGGGGCCCACATTTTGGCACATTGGTCAAAACTCTTTTAAGTCATGCTTGGGCAACATGACGGGGTCACGATAAAATACGAATGTATGTGCTGGCCTTTAAATAAACCAGTTGTCAGTCAGTCAGACTCTGACGTCGATATCTATTTTAAGCCTTTTTAAACAGCATTGTCTTTTTCCATAGATCAAGAAAGAATGATTAATATTGATCAAATAGGGGTTGTATTGTTGTTTTGATTTGATATAATCAAACTGTTGGTAACCGTCTTGAAAGGAGCTTACCGACAGCTGCCTAAAGAACGGAAAATTGATTTCAGTTCATATGCAGACGAAAATCTTTTATTATATTACACTTTTATCAAATTCGTCACACCGGTAACATTTCGCTTTGCTACATTACCCACTGTCGTCTAGAAAGATACGCGGCTGCGCAATCGGAACACCTCGGATAATTCACGAATCTTTTCCCGAGGACGGAATTACCCGAGGAGTTCCGATTGGCGGCTGCGGTATAGATCATGCTTGTATACAAGGATATATCGGTGTTAATTTCAAACATCTTCTACGATTTAGACGAAATAAAAATAATAAAAAAATTATTCATGCGCGACGTCCAGCGCATTCGCTCGTTTGTTTATATATATAAATGAAATGTGGCGCAGTTAACATCGACATACTCGGTTCTTTTCTCGGAAAGATGAACTCGTCAAACCGCTGCGAATTCTTGTTATTGCCTACTGTATTATCGACCCCACACACAGTTTTCCATAAGGAGCATCCCTTCCCAGCGAGACGCCAATCAAATTTATAGCAATCGTAAACT
The DNA here is from genome assembly GCA_007844125.1 of Sinonovacula constricta. Classification (NCBI taxonomy): domain Eukaryota; kingdom Metazoa; phylum Mollusca; class Bivalvia; order Cardiida; family Solecurtidae; genus Sinonovacula; species Sinonovacula constricta. Next base: position 8,436,696 of record CM017564.1, read on the forward strand.
TTCTGCAAGATATGGAAGAAATATTTGCCATTTACAAATAGATAAATAAACATACTTAAGCTGTGTTCATGCCACTCTAACTTGGCAGTCTTATTATTGTTAGACAGACAGACAGGCGGAAGGGCGGGTCGGCGGGCGGACAGGCAAAGTATTAATATATTAAATGATTTTAGTTTGTTATTCCTGTTTTTTTAAGTCCACGTGACTGTTTTAAATATACAGTGGTTTTTGCGTATTTGTTATTTTTTTTTTTATTTCATTCACCCAGTTACCTGCCTTAAAGGCGGTATCCGACATTTTGGACCAGGTGTTTTTCTCTCAAAGAACCAAATAAATTAATGTTGCCTGAAAAGATCTCGCAAAATACTGATGACTTATGTCCTACATCTAAGAGTGAAGCATAACAAATCAATCTTCATTACAAATAGGCCTTTCCCATCTAAGCCACGCTGCACAGTTAGCTATTTTTATACTAAGAAAACCACGTGACCCGTAAATGTATATAATGATAGGGCTGTCCTATCCTGACGTCGATGTCTACTTTTAACAGAAATCACAATAATGCTTATGTATAGGTTCGAAAAATTGGCATGTATCGTTTAGTGTAGTATTTTTTGCAGTAGTGGTAGTAGTAGTAGTAGTAGTAGTAGTAGTAGGAGTAGTAGTAGTAGTAGTTGTAGTAGTAGTAGTAGTGGTGGTGGTGGTAGTCTTTGTAGTTATTGTAGTAGTAGCAGTAGGAGTAGTAGTAGTAGATGTAGTAGTAGTAGTAGAAGTAGTGGTAGTAGTAGCATCAATAGCAGCAGTTGTGGTAATGTAGGTAATAGCACTGTTATGTATTGTAAATCTTTTTTTATAAAAGTGACAAAGATATAATTGGATGCGGGTAAAAAATAAAATGGAACACATCGAACATAAATACATGTATCACATTTTTTGTAATGAAAAAAGCACTTTACACGTAAGTCAGTGGTGATAAAAATAAACACCATTAACAAAAAAGCATGTGCGTTCTACGCTAATTGTAGTGGAATCGTAAGGTGATCAAAGGGAAATAACTCATAGTTTACATATTGTTTTATGTAATACGAGTTATTTCCCTTAAAATTGAAAAAAAAAAAAAAAAAAAAAAAAAAAAAAAAGTTAAAAAATCAATAAAAAAAATCAACAAAAACAAATGTTTAATGCAGATAGAACAATTGTTACCATTATGCAATTTAATTTAACATTCACAACCACGTTTATTACAAAATGATACAAATAAATGCTTTAACGGCTCTTGACAATAGAACACATTTCTACATAATTTTAAAAAAATCTAATATCTTATGATTTATTACTATTATTGACTCTTTTCTGCTTAACTGCATTAATATATGCATCTAATTTTGCATTGCCGTGGTCATTTTCAATGGTAAAACCGAATTTGTCACGGTGGCGTCAAATTTATATTTTATTAATTTCTCTAAAATGCAAACTAGTAATTAACCACAATACAAAGAATGAACTTAATTAAGTATAAAAGCCATTAGAAGCCTAAAAATCTAGCATTGTTTAAAACTATGCATGCCTGATTAATGTTATGTCCGTTTTTAATTAATTGGGTTGAAATTGATTTAAAAGTATAGAAATATGAATTGAGGGCCGATTGGTTATATGAATAATATACACGTTCTGAACTGTGGGAATGTCGTTGTGTAGTGATTTTGATTTATTAAAAAAAGAAGTAAAATATTCGTAACAATAGATCCAATACAACTTTGCAGCAATCTTTTATAGTTCACAAGCAAACGATAAAATACATAATTTTACAAATATTGCACAAATTGATGAGGATAAGACCGCATTCGTTGTAACCGAAAATGGGAACCCGTTACTTAAACATGGGTTCCGCAAGTCACCGTCAGTACGCGATTTCGGAACCCCACGGTCGGTATGGTTTAACTGATCCGAGTTGATTCAAGTTTCCGGTATTATACCCCTGCGGGTTATTTGGTGACATCATTGTGTTCATATTTAACATTGGAAACTGTGAGTGGATTTGCTGATTCAGCAAAGATGGCGGAGATTGTCCGGAATTTGACGTCATTGATGTCATATGTGAATGCGACTGGGTTGGAATCCTCATGGAATTATGCAAGGAATTGTCTGATTGGCCGAGCCGGGAATCACTATACGTCATCGAGGAACCCCCTTGAGCTGAATCATGGGAAGACACGGCAAGCTGTTCTGATTGGTTGGAATGTTGTGACGGCTGTAACATTGACGTCATCGCTGACATGCTGTTTCCGTTGTATTGTGTGGTATTGAGAGGGTTCATTTGTGTGGAATGTGACGTCATAGCGTTCAGTGAGTTCCATGTGGAATTTTGGAAGCTGGATTTCATGGAAGGAACTCGCTGAGCGGCGAAACATTGGAGATGACTGAGCAGACGGAGTCGTAGAGGATCTTGAAGGTCCATTCCCTCGTGCGTCATCAGGTAACGTGCAACTTCCGCCAGACATTCACGGTAACCAACGTTACGGTAGTCGACGGCTAGAGTGTGTGGATCAGGAAAGTTGTATCCGTTGATTCCTGAAAAAAGGCAGAATTTGATATTTTGTGTTGAAAAATAGGAAGTTTGTAGCAAAGTGCATCGATTTCGTGGTGAAATGTTTCATTTAGTGGTAAACCGCCAAAGTATACAGGAACAGAAAAAGGATTTATTAGGAGGAGACAATTCGGCGATTCCGGAAAGAAAAGGTGTTCAATGTCAAATTGTGTTGAAATACATTGGTTCCTTCTAATAGTGTCAGTATTTATAAAATTGTGGTGTAAATTTCAGGATTCCTGCACACCACAGAAAACAGTAATATACAAAATTATTAGGACATTGTGAAGTTCTATTGAGGTTTGAATTACATGGAGAGTTTTTACATCACACCGACATAATGACCGTTACAGTTTCTCGATCTAGGAAGTGTGAATTAAGTTCAATTAATCCTTTAACTTGTAGAAATTGTGAATTCTGAAAGTTAAAATCGCAACCCACGTCAACCTCATAAAAACACGAATGTGATAGCAACTTCTCAATATGATTCTTACGTTTGTGAATTTACGAATGTTGAAATCGTAAAGGTTGCGATATTAGCTGAACTAGCCATTTATAAATATTGAAATCGTTAGTCCTCAGCCAATGTTTCCAAAACCGAAAAGAAGTTCATTATCATTATCATCATCGGTCTTTCTGGTATTTCATAGCCAACTTGCAGAAGTATTACTAAACTGAGGAAATACTTAAGCTTGAACTTGGTCTACTCAGTACTGACTTATTAGAGCTTAATCATTTCACTGCAAATTGGCGAAACTTTAAACCTTTATTAAGGTAATTAACGTTAAAGGTTATTTGTGTACAGCTATAAGGCATTGCAAGAATGTGTGTCTTAAGGGTTGTATCTGACAGTTTAACTATATCTATTATATGTAACAATATCTGACCTCTGTTTGGTGTATTTGTACATAATTTCTGCAGAAAAAACAACAACATACTTTAGTCTCAACAGTATCGCAACTAATCAGCGCTTCAATGTTTATTCCTGTCAAATCTATAAAAAGAACGATGCTAAAAATAGACATCGACGTCGCAGAGGATGACGTCGATGAGCTACAATATAAGTGGTCACGTGGTTTTCTTAGTTTTAAAATAGCAAACTGTGCAGTGTGGCTCAGATAGAAAACACATGTTTGAAATGTCGATTGTGGCGTTATGGCTCACTTTTCAGACATGTGTAGGACATTAATAAACAGCACTAAGCAAGATCTGTTCAGGTAACAAAGGTTTATTATGCTGAAGGTATTGTTGGCCCAAACTGTTGAATATTACCATAAAGAAGTTTTCTAGAGGTATTTTATTACAAATGTTTCTGCAGTTGAGGCCAAGACTTACTTTGGGCATCATTTTAATCAATTTAAACAATAGAGTGTCGCAGCCTTTTATGGTCTAAGGCTCAATGTAAGATTATTCTCAAAAGATTTTCTCAAAAAACTTGCAGAATAATGGGTTGATTGCAATATAGAAAGGTGGAACAATAATGTTTTCTCATCGTCGGACACCCACGACCGATCCATTGCGTTACTCTCCATTCATCGCCTTAGGGATATTTAGTTCACTTTTCGCCGTTTCTGTTAATGACATTTCATTGGTCGCTTCATAATCCGTTGAAGATTTCAGTCCAATTATAAAAGCTTGTTCTTTCATTGTTTCGACAGACTAGTCAAAATGGCGCAGTTATTCTTCTAGTCTTCACGCTGAAGAGTATGTATTTTGTAAGCAGTATAATGATTGGCCAATACTTGTTCTATGTGCTCATTTGTATAGTTGATTTCACATTTGGTAACTTATAAAATTGTACAGTCTCGTCGGCTATATATTTTGATAGGTTGGTGACAATTTTTTTTTATATTTGCTTTAAAACATTATTTACTTCCTTTAAGTTGTTGCCTACCTTTTGAATGTAGCATTTTTAGATGATCCACCGTCATTTGAAGAATTTCTGCTTTCTCGAGTTTTGCCGAGCCCTGTTTCTCGAAAGCTGACGGAACCAGCCGACGTAGTTCGGCTAAACTCGTGTTAATTCGGTCCCTTCGGCGTTTTTCGATCACCTTTTAAAAAAACGAAACATGTTTATTGGAAATTCATTAAAGGCACGAAAAACGTAATAAAATAATTACTATAAAATAGCTGTTTATTGTTTAACACAGCATGCTTGACAGTTATAGGTAGTAAACGTAACCTGACTAATGTTGAAGACCACCGACGTGTAACACCACTGACTACTAAGCCTTCCACAGCGTGGGTTCGAGTCCGGTTCGGGGCGAGCGACTTAATGTGGGAAGGTCTTTCAGCTGATGTTGTGTTATTTTGTTTCTGCTGTAATCGATGCTTCAAGTTGACTTAATACCCATGAGAATGGTTTGGCTTTGTTTACCCTCGTCTTCACCTTGTAGGACACGGCCACCAAACTTTATGGCCATCATATCGACGCCCAGGTGTTATAAGTGGAGACAGACCATGAACTAATGCCTGGGTAGAACCACTGAGGCACGGCAGGTCGGCTGGAAGACCTTACGTTAAAGTGTTCGCCCTGGCCGGGACTCGAACGCACTCGCTGAGAGGTTGGGGTGCTTTGAATGTGACATTTTCCTTGCGGACACAGGTGCTCTCTTTGAAATAAAGGTTATTTCGCCCTGTCTGTTATTTAATTTCACAAATCGTTTACTTTTTGTGTCTTAATTGGTGTCCGACGGCATTACTGATTTTTACAATAAAATACATTTGCATAAAGTCGAACACACAAATATATACAAATACTTACACCTCGTCTTTTCTTCCGGTCTGTGATTTGGCAACTTTGTGATGGAGATCTGCAATGCAAATTAATCAATCAATTATTCAATCAATCAATCAATCTATTTAACAGACAATAACTTTACATAATTTATCACTCACTTATTCATTGATGTACTACATTTGACATAATGATTTCTGGAAATAACTTAAAATAAAATATACGTGGGTGTGTCTTAATAAAATATATTTTTATATTAATAAATGGTTTTCGCGAATGCTTATTATCATACAATTCTGTCATCACTCAATTTGTCATATTGGGGCATTTTCTTTTTCAAACAAGTTTTCTTTTCATTGCTTGTATTTGAGAAACCCTTCAGGAAGTGCGAGAATATAGCACTGTAAAGCAAGTTTAAGCACCCCAGTCGGCCTCATTTGCCGAGTGACCGTTCCAAGGCTTGATTCGAAAAGTTAATTTTATTTACTATAAACGTTTCCTGTAGGTTTTCTAACCGAAATATTACCTATCTCTCTTCTAAACACTATGTGGACATTATTTTTCAATGACGTCAATGCTTTCGTCATAACTTGTCAAACAAAACGTCAGCGCTTGGACACTTATTCAAATGGATCAGTTTTCTTATCATTGCTTGCATTCGAGTTACCCATCAGAAAGTGCGAGGTTAGAGCTCTGTAAAACCGGTTTAAGCACCCCAGTCGGTCGCTATTGCCGACTGACCGTTCCAAGGCGGTAACTGATGGGTTTGCTATGTTTGTTCGATGACCTATCCACAGATTTGCTCTTACTTTTACATTTGGCTTGCGTGTGGGTGCATTTCTCCTGTGCCTTTTTCATGTTTTGGCATATTTTGCAGTGCTTATAGGACTTTGTCACATTTCCTTATTCCTGAATAAAGTGGCTATCTTTTCATATGGATTATGGAGTTACGCTAATGTGTCAGTGTATGTACGTGTATCAATGTCTTTGGAAATATTTTATGTTTCTATGTCCATGTTAGGCTCCTCTAATGCAGTAGTTCTCGGAGCATTACGTCGGATCGTTACAAAGTTTCATCTTACAGCTAACTCTTTCACGTACTTAATTGGTAATTGAAAAGCCTATACCAAGTACGGATAAACAGTTTTTGTTTGTTTTTGTTTTGTTTGTTTTTGTTTGTTGTTGTTTGTTTGTGTTTTTGTTGTTATAAATGATGTTATGTAGGCGTGGAGTTGTCATTTTTAACTTTTGTTCACATTTAAATTATAAAATGTAGGTTATGGAAAAAAAATTAAGAGATGCTTGTCAAGTGCCCACAATTCGTATAGTTCGCATCTTTTATAGATATTGGATTAAAATATAAATACAATATTACCGAAAATGAAAATTACGAGAGAACATATATACATTTTATGTCAAACGCGTTTATTGTCTTTGGTCGTGAAAATCAAAAGAGTAATGATTTTGGCTAATTATAAACTTTGAAAATTCTATTTAAATGGTTCTTATCATACCAGATTCGCCTTACTTTTTGTCAGATATACATACATGTCAACAGTTCAGCAATAGGCAAAGTGTGGCGTGTATTAGAATTAATGCGAATTGGTGATAGTTTTGTGTGCGTTAATGACACATAAAATCACACGAATCGCGCATCATGTACGCATATATTTAAACTATTGTGTCCCGTATTAAGCCTTAAAATTTACTGTTTGTAACTTAGAAGTGGTACCTGACAGTCTGGACCAAAATTTATTTTCTCAAATAACAAAATAAGTCATTGTAATCTGAAACGGTCCTGCAAAGTGCTGTTTATTGATGTCCAAGATCTGTGTGAACAGTCAAGCACAAATCGCCTCGTCACTGCAAATAGGTATTTTCTATCCGAGCCACGCTGCAGAGATCGCTATTTTTAAACCTAGAAAACCACGTCACCACTTACTTTTGAGATCACGTTTTATAGTCAGCCGGGTAATCCGCTCTGACGTCGATATCTATTTTTAGCAGAGACCACTATCGAGCTATTTATACAGTTGGAACAAATACACAGAGTGACTTTTTTCACAGGTAGTTCTGGCTTACAATTCAGTTAGTGTTAAAAAATCGTATTTATTAAGACTAAAGTATAAATTTACACAAAAGTTTTGCCCAAATTTCCCAAGGTAATGGTTCGATATTGTTATATGTATTTAATATAGGAAAACTGTCTGATACCGCCTTAAAGAATAATAACATAGAGTACAACCCCGTATACGTAGATACTTGGCCGTAGAGCATCACTTGGGAAAAAAAATTAATTAAATAAAATAATCGAAAACGTTGCAACGATGTAGCTTCTCCCAACGTAAAACAATACGATGATGTCGAAGTAAAAGATTATCTAGTAGTTAGAGTTATGATTTAAAATTATTATTATTATTTTTGGTTTTTCTCATTTTTGATAGAAAAAAAAATCGCAAACTGTAAACAATCCACCTTAAATGTCATGTTTGTCGCCAGAATGGTCAAAAAGTATGTTAACAGCCTGTAGTCACTTGTGGGGTTGCTTCACTTTGTTTCCTTCTATATTGTGTATTCTCCCTGGAATAACGAGGTAACCGTTTCTCTTACATATGTTCCGACTGATTAACACGCCAGATTGATTGTTAAAACAGTGTTCGGTTATTATTCAGAAGCACATAAAACATTCATAAACAAACCAGTAACACATAAACAGTCATAAACAAGGCAGTTACACATAAAAACATTCATAAACAAACCAGAAACACGTAAAAACATTAAAAACAAACAAACAGTATTTACATAATAGACACTGAGTATGTAAACATTTACTATTTTTGTGTTCTATTTTTTCTTTAAGAATTAAACCTAAGGTATAACAAAAATGTAAAATAAACGACATAACTAAATAATGGTGTATTTGTAATCTCCAATAAGTGTACGATTTAAAAAAAAACACAATACACAGGAAAATCCCAACAAGAATTGAAGATTAGAATGCGCTTGAACTTTTTATATATATAAATCATGTCTAGGGTCACAATGGCATAGTCTTGTTCAAAATCTTAACAAGCGTATGATTTAGAATTGTTTGATTTCATTATAAACACTCATGGTTGATCTTTTTAAGGGATATATGTTAGTTGTACATGTCAATTCATGTTTATAATTAAAAGGAGAGTTTAGAAGAATTGCCAAGAATAAAACAAAGAAAACATCGCATCGAGAAATAATTGTCTTTATGGGCGGATCGAGAGTTTATTGGTCGATGAATGCCACAAATAGCTTTATTGAATCTCCAGTCGGCTAACATGCATCCTTTAATAATAAGTTTCGTTTAATTATGACGTTTTGTCATGCTCAGCTTGTTCCCACATAAAATTCAATAAAAATGACAGTTTGTGCATTGAAAACAGGTTTTTCGACGAAGTAGATCTATTCGTTTAAGAGTTTAGCCTTTAAACATATTAAACATATGCACATATTGATGACTGTCAAAACTGATTTCCTTTCAAAGTTAGTCTTAGTCCTGTCTTGTCGAGTGTTAATTTCCTGGAAAGAACCAGTAGAACTCAACAGGGTTGGATCCATGGGGGATGGGTGGATGCACCCCCTCCCCCCCCTCAACCAGGTAAAAGAGTAGAGTTGTGAAAACACATACATGTAAGCTTAATAAATTGTAAGCTTTCAAAGCAAATTTTGTCAGCTGAATGCTTAGGTCGAAGTTAGGTTCCCTTACTGTGGATATATATCGAGTATTTACTGCGATAAAGTTAAATGGATCTTGATTCATACCCCCCCCCCCCCACACACACACACACACACACACCACATTTTTGGTATCCGGTCCTGGTACTGTTTTACTCAAGAAGTAAATAAAACTTGTTTTCCTTTCAAACTTGTTCTTAGTCTTGTCTAGGGCCAATTTCCTGAATAGAACCAGTAGAACTCTGTTAGTAGCTATATGTTAATGGTTAATTGTTAATGGTCTTGTCTAATGACCAACATCACGTGATAGAATGACCCGATTAGTCCACAAAACTAAATCACTGTTGTTTTATTTATGTCAGAGTAAAACAAGTTTTAAAAAGTCATCAAGAATAATCGCAGAGAAGAGGGAAGCACATAACCTTTAATATTGTGTTAGTATGTTCACAATAAAATGTCAAAGTTTACGTGTTGTAACAAGTACTTTTATAATACATATATATATATTTGAAAATTGATCAATTAGGGAAATCTACAAATATGTGTTAAACAATTTTAATATATTTCAATGACAAAGTCTCAAACGCTGCTGCTAAGGCTGATCTTTTAAGTTGTCTGCCATAAAATATGTAAATACGATAACTGTTCAGTCAATTAGAGTGATGGTTATTAGATAGTTAATTGTTACTATCGCGTGATTGTAATACTTGTATCTGACTGTATGACAAGGGACCAATATGATAATTAAATACTTATTCAACTCGATTTGTGGCGAATAAATAAATTCCAAATCTGATTTGCAGTAATGTTAAGCGCTTTACAAAAATCTACGAAAAACAACAAATTAATATTAGTATTTACCCCAATCAATATTTCCAAAAAATAGCAGTAAATCCAAAAAAGGAAATCAGATATATTTCATTGCCTGTTGAAAACAACAACAACACTCACTTAGATATAAACTGGTTATCCCCCTTTTTCACGAAAATCCACCTAAGTAAACTTTATTTTATTCATCATCGCCATTTATTTTGTAGAACTTGGCGATCTGATATCCACTAGCCAGTAAAAGCCGTTTTATTTATTTTACATAGGTCACATGAAGTTTTATCCATCCAATCACGTGACACCATTAAGGTCACGTGACACAGTGGACACTCATCCCGCACGTGCAGCAGACCGGAAGTACGCACATCGCGTGCTACAGCGTGTGGTCGGTCATTTTGTGACGTATGTATCGCGCACTGCCCAGACGCTTGGCAGCATTTTAAAACAATGCCAAGACAATACCATATGATTTGCTTACTCACTATACTTACCCAGATTTTAATCTATCGTCAAAAACATCATCATCATCACTCGGACTCAAGCTCCGCTTCATTCTTGTAAGTCTGCAAGACGGTGTTCCCTTTTCCTTTAAAATCCAAAGGAGAGAAAAAACTAAGCGGAAGTGAGTAAAATATAAAAATATCCGAACTCGTGCACGGTCTATTCCACGGCGTCTGCACACCTTTCCTGGGCGATGGTCCGGTACACGTTTGACATGCTTTCCCACGGAAACCTTCGATTATAGTTTTCCAATAGGACCCTTCTAAACACCGCCCCTCTCGTGCGGGTTTTCGAATCGGCGGCTGGCAGAACGTCGTCTGCATTATTTAATTGGCCGATGGCGCGCAGTCACGCGCCACGTGATTGGCTGCCGTTTTACTGAAATCGGGACCCACTACAAGAACCGTCGTCGTATTGATACGGGGAAAATCGATAATTTCTTCTGCTGCGTGAAAGCATTCAATAAAGAAACGACTGTTGTCACTTTAAAAAGAACTAAAATAATATCTTCTTATCCATGATTTACATGTTTTTTTGATTATTTTAAACATATGGTATGGCCAATCTCATTTTCTAACTAAACATTTTAATTGCGAAATTCATAATTGAAACATAATTGCATTAACTGTAAATGTTTTGAACGAAAGTTTCAACACTTTTTACTTTTGTTAATTTTTAATAGTTTTTTAATTGTCAGACTAAACCATATATTATTCGGGATGGGACAAGTAAACACATTACAAACAGCTCGACCCAAATTATTATACATTTGAAAAGTTAAGTTAAATAGCGAATAACCCTACCGTTATTTCCACGCCACTTGAAAAAGTTTTGTTTATAATTTCTTGCACATGTCGCTAATAGATGCAGACGAGAGTTGAGTGGACGTTTCGCGCGCGTGTACCTCACGCGCTTCTCGCCAGAACGTGGGAACGCTCGTCTGCGCTGGAAGGATTATAAGTCTTTACCCACGATTCTGAACTCAGATCGGTGTGCGGTACCGTGTGAATCTACACAAATAAATATCAATTCACGTCTGGGTCGCGTGGGTCGCAACGGGGCAGTTAATAGGGTGCTACTTCCTCATATAGTTTAATACGACCTGATGACAGTACTTTTCGCGTAGGAATATGACGAATAAAACATAGTCCACACTTTATATGATTTTAAGTTATTGTCTCATGTTAATCAGCGTAATGTTTATGACTGACGTAATCACATGACGTATATTAGTATATGCGCATTTCGACGATATACAAGTGTGTTGAAAATATTTGAAAACAGTCGCTACATTTTCAATTCGGTCCTTTTAAAGGTAGTGTCAGGACCATTTTTCTTCTTTCCTAACAAAGTGATATTAGTATTACTTGACAAGATTCCGCAGAATGCTGTTTATTGATGTCTTACGTCTATCTGAAAGTGAAGCATAATAAACTACACTTTATTAACAAACATGTATTTACTACCTAAGCCACGTTGCACGCTTGTTTATTTTAAAAATAAGAAAACCACGTGACCACTTACTTTTGAGATCACGTTATATCATCCTCCTGGTATGACGTTGCTATCTATTTTTAGCAGATATCCACATTGTTCTTATCTATAGAAGTGTAAACAATAACATTTACATTTTAACTCATTGTAAAAGTGTCTTTACTTAAAATCAAGTATGACTTTATGCATATTTTATGTCCAAATTCCCCCAAAATATTGTTAAACTATACCATTTCATGTATTTGTCAAACCGTCGGTTACCACTTGTAATTCTTCCAACCCAGAGGCATCACAATCTTGTCATAGATCGCATATTTTACCATAATCTGGTGATTCAAGTCAAAATTTAATTTCATTTTCAAAGTGATCTCAAAAGTAAGTGTTCTCGTGGTTTGCTAAGTTTCAAAATAGCTATCTCTGCATCGTGGCTCGGATAGGAAATACCTGTTTGCAATGACGGGTGGTGATTTGTGCTTGACTGTTCACACAGATCTTGGACATAAATGAACAGCATTTTGCAGGACCTTTTCAGGTGACAATGACTTATTTTGTTATTTGAGAAATAAATTTTGGTCCAGACTGTCAGACACCACTTCTAAATTACGAACAGTAAATTTTAAGGCTCGATACGTGACACAATAGTTTAAATATATGCGTACATGATGCGCGATTCGTATGATTTTATGTGTCATTGACGCACACAAAACTATCACTAATTCGCTTTAATTCTAATACACGCCATACTTTGCCTATTGTTGAACTGTTGACAGACATGTATATCTGACAAAAATTAAGGCGAATCTGGTATGATAAGAACGATTTAAATGGAATTTTTAAAGTTTACAATAAGCCAAAATCATCACAACTCTTTTGATTTTCACGACCAATGACATATTTAACCATAATTTGATGATTCAAGGCAACAATTAAACTTCATTTTTCAATGTATTACAGCAAATTTTGGCTTATCTGAACAAATATTTTTAAAAAGCAGATTTGACCAGATGTGACCAAGCCGCCTTAATCCTATAAATCTTGAAATTTGATTTACAAATATTTATTTTTTATAAAACATTTACTAAAATACAACGATAACTGTGAATTGATATCAACAAACTTAGCAGCAATTTGTGCATATCCAGAACAGAGACTCTAAAGCCAGGGCTACAACATTTGCACAAAACCGCATCAAAACTGTACTCGGTAGGTTAGATAAGGTATCCGACATTTTGGAAGAAAATAATTTTTCATAAAACAACCAAATAAATTATTGTTACCTGAACAGATCTCGCGAAATGCTGTTTATTGATGTCTAACACCTGTGTGGAAAAGTGAACCATAACGTCGCAATCGTCATTTCAAAACAAGTATTCCCTATCTGAGCCACGTTGCACAGTTAGCTATATTTAAACTAAGAAAACCACGAGACCACTTATGTTTGAGCTCATTTACGTCATTCGCTGTGACGTCGATGTCTATTTTAGCGGGAATCCCAATCGTTCTTATTTTTAGATTTCAAAGGAATGAATATTTTAAGTGTTGATCAACGAGTTTTGCTGCCCTAATTTTGAGATATTGTTGAAAGTCGTCTAAGCTTAGATTTAAGTATGATCTTTCTGCAGAAATTTTGTTCAAATACCAGAACCAGAGATCAGATATTGATAAACATATTTGACAGGCAAGTTGCCGGATACTACCTTTAATAGAAAACGGTATTTTTTCTAGTGCCAAACGAGCAAAAAAGTAAAAATTGGGTCCAGAGGACGGCCGTGTTTGACCAGTTCGAGTCACATGAGTTATTACTCCTGTGCCCCATTACTACGCGGATTCAAGACCTTCGGCCTTGGGCCAGTACGATTGCCCTCGGACAAATAACAGGGCCAATATCAAATCACTTATTTATTAACATATACCGTAATACACAGTTACTTCGACCTAAGCAGTCAACAAACAAAATTTACTTTAATTTTTTTTTTTAAGTTTACATGTATATGTTTTCCAACTCTGTTTTACCTGGTAGGTGTGTGTGTGTGTGTGTGTGTGCGCGCGCGCGCGTGCGTGCGTGCGTGTGCGTGCGTGTGCGTGTCTGCGTGTGTGGGGGAGGGGGCGGGGGGGGGGGGCTGGGGTGCACCCTATCAATCCCTGGCATCAATACAACTGCTGGGAGTATCTTTCTTTTCTGTGAGAATCTTTCTTTCTTTGACATGGTGACATATTGTGATTTTGTGACTGTTGTAATTGAGGAAATCACTGTAAACAAACCAATTATATATCTAAACTCATTTCTCATTTCTTACCCCCACACCTCTTTTATTGCTCTAGTCACTAGCAATTTTAATTAGTAATGTTACGACGGTCTTTTGAATACTTGTTTGCTCCTTTTCGAATTTAACACATTTTATTTGAAAAGTGAATACTAAATACATTTACATAATGTTATATCAAATGCCGTTAAGGTGGTATACGGCAGTTTGTCTATATTAGATACATATAACAATAGCGAACCACAAATCTGGAGAATTTGGGCATAATTTGTATATAATACTACACTTTAGTCTTAAGAAATACGACTTTTAACAGTAACTGAATTGTTAGACAGAACTAATCGCGAAAAAAAAAATCTCCTGAATGTGAATTCTTAAGCTCAATAGTGGTCTCTACTAAAAATAGATATCGACGTCAGAGCGGATTACCCGGATGATTATAAAACGTGATCTCAAAAGTAAGTGTTCTCGTGGTTTGCTAAGTTTTAAATAAAGCTATCTCTGCAGCGTGGCTTGATAAGGAAATATTTGTTTTCAATGACGGGTGGTGATTTTAGCTTGACTGTTGACACAGATCTAGGAAATCAATGTACAGATTTATACAATATTTATATATACAATTTTTATTCACATTAATAATGTGATCATTTCATTCTATTTATCAATTTTCAAAAGTACAAATGTGTCAACATTAGACAGAAGGACCAGCCTGAGGTGAAAGCTCTCAAACGTTTTTCGAGCATGGACCGTCTTTCAAACATTGCTGACAACATTACGTTTAAAACAAAGACGATGATATCTTTGTGTATATTAGTGTAATTTGCAAGTTTTTAAACGTTTATTTTTAGTAATAAAATTCAATTATATATGTTTTATTTATTCACGGAACTATTTTACGATGCGGGAAGCACAAATTCCCCGTTGCTAGTTGTGAAGCATCATAGTATAGAAGTGTCTAAAATCTTGTGACGTCACCGCCTATATTTAGAATGGTTAAAGGTGCTAGCCAAAAGTTCGCCTATATCATATGCATCTTACCAGATGTGCCTACTGTTAGGGGAAATTTAGGCATAATTTCTGTATAGACTGATATTCTTTTTTCACTTTTTACATAAATGTATGTCAATATAAACTTTGTATGTAATCTTTTCAGGGTACAATAATTTATTTGCTTAATTATTTTTAGGGGAACAATTTTGTCCCAACAAATAGATTCCATCTTTAATCCTACGTTGACGGAGTTGTATCATATCAAAATGGAGGTATTTCTTTTACACAAGGGTGGAATTTAACACTTGTAAAGTAAATTTTGAATACAATTTTGAAATATTTCAGGTATTTTTAGAATATTCATATACATGAATATTATTGTTAAATAATTTGGCTTTTTAACTGACTCGTATGCTCGTATCTTTATAAAAATAAAGCTTAGAGTTGCCCTGCTTGCTCGCCCGAAGATGTATAACTAAAATAAAATAACTAATAAATAATATATATAATCTTGACATATTTTCCTAGTGCCGTCCACACCGTACACGTTTATTATGCGGTGCAATTCCTTTGGAGGGTGTGTGTACTTCATTATACATATAATACGTATCTCGGTAACAAGCTGTCCCATTTATTATTTAATATTTTATTGCTTGGATTATACATACAGTGCCATTTCTTATTATAAGGCACGTTTAAATATGTTGATGAAGCGATACTTATAAACACGTAATGTAATTCAGTGTTACTGTTATCTAATTAATGCCCCCGCAAAAGCGGATAACTTAATTAATTTTGTATGATAATTAGTACAGTTGTGTATTTATTGTCCGCTATCTTAACACATGTTTTAGCTTCAGGGCATCCCATAAAGAAAGATTGTCATCGCCCTCCAATTGTTCAATAGTTTCCGCTATATCACCTCCATACCGCAAGGTAACGCTCTATGACACTGGATCCGGAAGTCGTTGGTTTGAGCTCGCCAGCGCCAAAGATGCTTTGGCACATGTATAAGGTCCGTAGCTGTAGGGTGTGGGCAACAGAGAGAGAGAGAGAGAGAGAGAGAGAGAGAGAGAGAGAGAGAGAGAGAGAGAGAGAGGGGGGGAGAGGAGAGAGAGAGAGAGAGAGAGAGAGAGAGAGAGAGAGAGAGAGAGAGAGAGAGAGAGAGAAGGGCAGCTAGAGAAAGGAAAGTAGGTTAGAGTGATGGAAAGAAAAAGAGAGAGCGGGAGAGTTAGAGAGACAAGAGAGATTGTGTGTAAATAGAAAAATAGAGAGAGAGAAGAGATAGAGGAGAGAGAAAGGGAGACGGTCACGGATGAGGAAGAAAGAGAGTGTGTGTGTCAGAGTGTCATCGAGAAAGACAGAAAGAGAGATAGAGACAGAGAAAGACAGAGAGAGAAGAGAGAAAGAGAAAAGAGAGAGAGAATATTAACTACACTTCAAATGCTATTTTAAAGTTCATGCCAGTTAGCTTTTACTGCTAGCTAGTATATCTATGATTTGTTTCGTTCTTTTTTTATGAAAGCGTGTAATTTTTACATTATTTTTTAATTAAGATATTTTTTTACGAAATGTAATGTTCTGTTTTCCCTAAAGACATCTGCATCATTCATTTAAATTATCTTTAATTTCATCATTTCATTTTAACATTAGAGATGAAAAAGTAGCTGACACGTTCCATTATAACGGTTTGTGAGAGTGATTATCCATTTATGGTGAGACGGTTCCGCTTTGAGGTACCGCTATACCGGTATTATCCGTTATTGACAGACGTCAATTAATCTATAATTTCGGTAAATTTCAAGTAATTATCCCTTGAAACAATTGAGTTGACACTTCCAGAGCTAGCGACATCTCGCGTGGGGCCGCGCACTTTGGCAACTAATCGATACCCTAGTCCCAAAGCAAGTTAGGGGTTTTTCCAATATTTGACGGTGTCATAGTCGCTTGAGCTATTTATAGTATCGCGGGCACCTGCGCGTGTCGCGTGCCACACACGTGACCAAAAGGGCCGTGTTTCAAAATTGGCGCGTGGCAGTTTGATTGTATTCGTCTTAACAATGGAAACTTGAGCGTGACACTGGCTTTAAATGTACCGTTATGATACATGGATAAACAAAACATCCCGAGCAGAATATTCACGTGTATTTACAGTAATGGTGACACGGCGTTCGGACGACCGTCTTCGGATAGAGCGTTATACATTTAACCGGCGTCCGTAGAATCAAGGGCCATCTGTCGATTTTTTCTTCTTTCTGAAGCCAGCTAGCCTAATTGGAATTTGGAAGAGCTAGGTTCATTTGTTTTTGTCAAGTGTCATTTTCTTAATATTTAACAGATATTGCACGTGTAAATTTTATGATATCTGGTAAACCGACCTGTCTGATCCTCCTCCTCCTAGTCATCATCATCATCATCATCATCATCATCATCATCATCATCATCATCATCATCATCCATCATCCATCATCATCATCATCATCATCATCATCATCATCATCATCATCATCATCAAAATCATCATCAAAATCATCATCGTCGTCGCCGTCATCATCATTATCGTTATCGTCGTCATCGCCAACGTCATCATCATCATCATCATCATCATCATCATCATCATCATCATCATCATCATCATCATCATCATCGTCGTCGTCGTCGTCATCATCATCTTCAACAGAAAAAATATTAATGTATTGCTGTTTTCTAATCACGTTAAGCAGCTTGGTTTTATTTTTCAACTTCAGATTCCTGTAAACAGCACCTCAGTAGATACAAGGTGCAACTGTCTAGAAAAAAAAACAATTACCAAAAGTCATCGGGAAAAGGAGAAAAGAAACAAAACCCTACATTCAATGACTGTTTCATCAAACCCTTTTCTCAATCCTCGCTTTGAACGGTGGGAAATGCAAAGAGTTGTATTGAAACTGACAACAAAATTGTCTGAGAAAAACAAACACAATCCCCATTGATGGCTTCGGCGTCTTTCAAAAGGTCCGACCACTTCATTTTAACCATTAAACCATTGACTCGCAATTATCTCTTTTGCTCCTTTATTGATCGCCTTTACACAACAAAACTCACATTCGTAACTGCTCGGCGGTCGCTGTAGTGAAAGTCTTTTATCTTTTCTAAAGGTCGAGATGTTTCGAATGTGCGGAACAGTGTGTCAATCGGATTTCCCCAATCTATTTAGTAATATTTTCATATTTTTACATTTATTTTATTAAATAAAACAGTTAGATTTTTCTTACACACGTAAGAGACACGTGCTTGTTAAAGAGTCTTTATATTGTTTGAATAATTACTGTATTGTATTTACTGTGGTGATTATAGCATACTTTTTGCAAATAGAGGTGTTGACAAAAGATTATTTCTATCTTTAACCTCCTAAAGCCAGCTATCTAATATAGCATACTCCGGAATTAGTACATTAATTAGTCTTTTTTTGGGGGGTGGGGGGTGGGGTGGGGGGGGGGGGGGGCGTCGAGACAAAATAATAATAAAACGCAATTACAATTACACCAATATTAAAATCATACCTAATCTTTGTTCGATGTACGATTGTTCTACTATATGTTAACATAGTTAGAAACAACTCTTTATTTGCTCTGTTTATTAAGTTAACAACTTTAAATTCATAACAGCGACACAATATTTTTCATAAACCCTGCCCCCCTTCCCCCTCCCCCCAGGTTTCATTGTTGGAACTTGGAGGACCTGTGAAAAACTCACTAACAAATAGCTAGGTAGAACCAACGACTGTCAGCAGGACCCGGATCAAGTTAAATGCATTTTAATTTGGATGCCATCTCCACAGCCGAAACCTTCAATTATCTATTGTTTGTCAATTATGTTACTCTCCATGTTGTTTGCAGTGTACGTATATATGGATAAAGTTTTGTTCTTTTCTGGAAGATCTACCCATATTATTGTTTTCACCCCGACCTGAAACCTGAAAAAATCCCACGCGGTGACGGGCCGGAGAGTTACTCGTCGGTGACTCTAACTACTCGGCCACGGGCGCCCCCTGTCTATCTGTGTGAACGGACTCGGAAGGAAACACGGGAATGGGATAATTTATCAAATTAATCCACCAATGGTTTCATTCCCACAGTTTTGCTAGGGTCGAATAGCTTAGGGTCCGGTAGTGTATCGATCCGAAGCATGGGTTTACAGACCCTTATCGCAA
Organism: Sinonovacula constricta; assembly: GCA_007844125.1. Classification (NCBI taxonomy): domain Eukaryota; kingdom Metazoa; phylum Mollusca; class Bivalvia; order Cardiida; family Solecurtidae; genus Sinonovacula; species Sinonovacula constricta. The sequence continues at coordinate 8,455,997 of CM017564.1, forward strand.
GATATCGGAAACGGTCGGGCATTTCTTTGTCCATAACCGATAGCCGAATAGTTCCGAGAGAAACTTCTGATGCTAAAACCAATCTCCGATTTAGTTTTCTAACTTCCGTAGATTGCCGAATATTGCCGATGAGTGTCGAAGTTGATATAATTGCTTACAGAAATGGTGCGGAAATGGTACGGAAATATCCGAACAACTACAATTGATCAAGCAAAGATGAGTTAAAATTACGAGCACAGAGTACAATGACATGGTATTGACATTTCGTCATAATGTCGAAGTGATTTATCCGATGGTTATCCCGGGGCCACAGAAGGTTAAGGAAATTAAGCCAGCGCTGTGAGAGAGTAGTGAGACAACGAATTTTCTAGCTTAAACCACGTGACTGTTCTTTGAGCTCGAGTGATTAATTGTGAACATTGGTGATTTACAAATTGGCGGCCTTGTCAGACAAATCCAAGGCTGTCCGAGTTGTGCACTTATTCTTCAAGTTGGAATCCTTGAAATTTATGGCACATTCTTTTTTAGATAGTGTCCTAACAATCAACACAAAGCAGCTTTTAGCATGGCCTTTAAATATAAACTCATACCAGGGGCGTGCCTATGCGACTTTTTAGTATACGCACTATTCCTAGGGGTTTTTCGGGGCATTCCCCCGTCGCCTATTTTTTTCCATAGAGCGCAGTAGATGCATTCTTTGCGATACTCTCTCCGTCACAGTACAACAAGCAGGAAGGGGCAGAAATACGCCAGGTAGGATTGCAGAAGTATTTGTAGAATTTGGAAAAAGGTTAAAGAACACCAATTTAAAAAATGAAACAACTATCTAGCAGTGCCTAACCCAGGTTATGTACGATTTTTATTTGCTTTTTGACGTGTTTTTTTTTTTCAATTTTGGAAGCAACAGTACGCACGTGCGTAAGTGCGTAAGCCCAGGCACGCCGCTGCATAGTATCTCCGGAAAAAGCAACAATGTAATACAAGAAGTACACAAGTAAAGTCACTAATGCGAAGCATCACAGGCGACGCAAAAACTGGAACAGGTAAACAGGTTAAAGTAAATATCGGAGCAAGTAAGAAGACATATTTGCAAAGTCATGGTTTTTACTTGATAGTATTCAGTAACTATAAAACACAACAAAAAAGTATATATAATGTATATCATCCCTAGACCATTCATTGGTTCAAAACAAAATGTAAAGAAAAAAACAATACCATTAAATAGGATTTTCAAGATGTTATATTTGTAGAAGACAAAAAATGACAATTATTAAAATTAACTATTAATCTTAATTGTTCATGCAGAAAATGCACGTGTATATTAGCCTTACGTAAGGCTGTTCAGGTAGTATTTTCAGAAACATGACATTTTTGTCTATCTCAATACCTTATTTTTAGTTTTATTTTTATTTTTTTAGTTTATTATCAAAGTTGCTTTGCATGGACGTATTTTTATATCTCGGTTATGTACACAGAGAACATAGTTTAGTGTTTCCTTAAAATTTACCCACTTCACCTATTTTAAACTGGAATAGATGAAGACAAAAAACTGAGAGAAACATTTAACAGAATGTAATTTTTTCATTTTCATAAAATAAGTTCCTGAATTTTAAGAACAATTAGTTTTAGAAAATATTTTATTTTTTAACCATTCATTATGAAAAGTTCTTGAATGATTAGGTAGAAACAATGTGTCTGTCAGAGTTATTGCGACTAATTTAAGGAAAACTTATGCTATTTGACTTCAACTCATTTTCTGGCAAAGGTTCGGTGACCACCTTTATAGAAGAGATGCGTATATCCATTTTGTTTCACTACATTGGAATCAACAAAACTTCAATGTTTATCATTTTTTGTTTATATTAATACTATAAAATGTAAATTAAAAAACAACAACACGTGTTTATACAGACAACGAAAAAAAGTTGAAAAAGAAGAAGAAAGAGAAGAAGTGGAAGCAGCGAATGATGAAAAGAAGAAAGAAGAACAAGAAGAAGAATAAGGAAAGAAAGAAGAAAAGGAAGAATAAATGTAACAGCATAAGAAACAGAAAGAAAGAAAAAAGAAAGGAAAGAAAGAAGAAAAGGAAGAAAAGAAAGAAAGAATGAAAGGAAAGAAAGAAAGAAAGGAAGAAGAAAAAGGTTAACAGTTTCAACCGACGACTAAAATGTTGAACTCTCCCATCTTTACATATTTTCCCCTGTCAAGTTAAATCACGTGAACTTTCTCAAAGCACGGCAACATTTAGGATCAAAGGGCTGATGACGTTTGTCATTTTTTTCCTGTGAAAACCCTTATACCATAAACACGAAAGTCGTCCAATTAACACTCCCGGTAATATCCCAGAACTCCCTTAGCACCATTTCCGTGGGATACCATGAAAATGGCCGTAAAACAATGTGATATAAACTCGTAAACCCATTCCAGTAATTGATACTAATTATCACTAATTGATCATAATTAGATTTACAACAAAAACGCGCGCGTAAGAGAAGACAGTCGGGTTCACAAGCAAGATGTCAAATTTTCATTCGCGTGGAACCAGTCGAAAAAGACCGATTAGGTTCGTCCTGAGAGATTTCATACTCCAATTAATGAAATAACATTAGACACGTCGGCTTTACTAAGAAATGGTTTATTTAATTAATACTATTTGAATTATTCCTATGTATGAGATTGGTTAGAACAAGAGCAAGCAAAATTTCCACGAAGAAAATTGCTAAAATTGCTATGTGTTACTTGTTGTGCTTTGTTTTGTTTATAAATGGAAATAAATTTGATAAGGTATAAATGTGCGTTTTACCTTAAAAGAATGGAAAACACGTGGAAAACGCAAATGCATATATACCGTCCTTATAAATTACATTTACTACTTAAAACAACAACAACAACAACAGCAACAACAACAACAGCAGCAACAATAATAAAACACGCAAAAAACAACAACAAAAGACAAACAAAACCCCCAACAAATCAACAACAAAAAAACAAACAAGCAAAAAACAACAACACAACAACAACAAACAACAACAGAATATTCACGTCCTCTAAAAACGTAACAACAGGTCAAAACAACAGCATCAAAAAGCAAACAAACAAAATGAAAGAAACTAGGACAATGTGGTGTTTTAATATGTTGACTTTAAAATATTGTGAAGGAATTTTCTATTTATAATTGTGGGGATTTTGCAATGTTCAGATTAAAATCACTACACAGTACGCGAATACGCAGCATCAACAAAGTATCACACACTGGAGTTTAAACCACCTGTGCCGGACCCGGTAGCGCCATGGGTAGAGTGTCGGCTCCAGGTACGGGAGGCTCCGGGTTCGATCCCGGGCCGCGAGAAACAAAATTCGTTAAAATGGTAGTGGGATAACTACCATACTTGGATATTTTACCAAATGATTTAAGACATTTTATTACAAAAATGAGAATTTCTGCACATTTTCTAAGAATTCACACTGAACGATTTTCAAGAAATCCTGTATCTAGAGAAAGCAGATACTGTTTGCTATGTAGGCCTAATAACAGAGACATTGAAGATGTCTTTCATTTTATTTGTATATGCCCGGTATACACTGATTTAAGAAGAAAATACCTCAACTCAACTTTGTATAATAGACCGTCTGTATATAAAATGTGTTTGCTGTTTGATTCAAAAGATAAGAACATACTTATTATTATCGGCCTTTTTTTTTTATCAAGAAAGCAACCTTAGTAAGAAGGAACATAAGCGTTAATAATACATAAAGTTCATTCTCTAATATTGTTTCTTTTATTTCTTTTATAATGCAACTATCACACAAAAAGCTTAATATATTGTCATTTTTATTTCTTCTCTTCCATATTAATAACAAAACTGGATAATATATTTTTATATTGTATTTATAATACGATGATGTACATGAGTACAAATCTGAATAAAAATATATTTTCTTCTGTTCTGATTACTCTCTTGCATGCTCACAAGCAAATATAAGATTAGTTCTATGCTATAGCAATAATACTTACAGAGTCGTAACGTTTTTATTCGCAGAAAGAGATTAGACCTAAGAGGTAGTTATCACAGAAATTTACGATCACATAATTTAACAGCCATGGAAAATCATTTCAAATTGACTTAATACTTTGAGCAAGCAAATTTAGCTCACGCAAATCTACACTGTGTTTTTTTATCCGAGTTGTCATTCTTTGGTGTTGATAGTTGTCAGAAAAGTGGCCACACATGAGAAGAATGTACGGGGCGAAACGACTACCTACTTACAGCCGACAGATGATTAGAAAAATATCCGATTGGTCGTGGCATTCTTGCGGCTTTGATCACCTACTGTGTTTCAACAATAGTCGACGATGGGACCCAAGATGCATAATTATTCCATCAGATATATTCCAACAAAGCACTCTTGTTTTAAAATATTTTCATGCAATGGGGATGACGTAATTCATGTTGATCGCACTTGGTAGCGCAAACGGTAAAGCGTCGGCTCCAGGTGCGGGAGAGGGAGGTCCCGAGTTCAATCCCGGGCCACGACAAACCAAAGTCGTTAAAATGTTAGTGGTATGGCTCCCTTATCAACGTTCAAGCAAATATAAGGATTTGCCCTGTGTCAGGATTACTCGACTGGGTGTGGTATGATGCCAGGTGTTCACGGCATGCTATACACTATAAAAGAACCACATTATCTGGTAAAAGTGAACACCTTTCTTCGGATAATTGAAAAACTGTTGGTGTGAAGATAAACCCAACAAACATCTGAACATTATGTAACCGGGAATTTTACAGGTTTTCGCAAAGGTTAACAAGTGTCAACTATGAATGACGTCATCGATAACTCTTGTAGTTTTAATAGCGCATTACTCTCCCTTGGCAAAATAGTGCTGTACTAAAGCACCTTCTTAACATAATATGCATATATATATATATATATATATATATATATATATATATATATATATATATATATATATATATATATATATATATATATATATATATATATATATATATATATATATATATATATATATAAATATATATGTGTATATTATGTTAAGACGGTGCTTTAGTACCGCACTATTTTGTATATCTAACACCATGTGACCATCTCTCTCTGTCTCTCTGTCTCTCTCTCTGTCTCTCTCTCTGTCTCTCTCTCTCTCCATCACAGGAATATTCCGATATAATTTCAACTACAGGACAAGAGCAGTAACGCAGTCGGAACAAGACCTTACTCCGACCTCAACTCATGAGAGTGCCATTTGTTTTCTATCACTATACGAATATCTGAAGTTCGTTTATTAGCAATACAATACGCTTTAATTAAACTACCGTACGGCCATACTGTTTTTGTCATATCTTACGACCGTGTTGTTTTTATCAGAAACACCGGTAGCACAGTGGATGATATGATTTGATATCATTGGTCGTATATTAATTAAAAACTCGTTTCTTTCAATTTCGCGATACTATGCCCATATGATCTACACAATCGGAACACCTCGGATAATTCACGAATCATCTCTCGGATGTAAGTAGGTAGTCTAATCTACACTGCCATCCTCCTACGCAGAGTTACCGTTCGTTACACTCGCACATACCCCTGCAACAGTTTTATCGCCATGAATAACACTATTCTTGAATTAACAAACGAAGTTTATTTAAATTTCTGAAGTTCATATCTATTGTCATTGTACTAGGATAATTCAGCATTTACTGTGGAATTATATTCTGTCCATTTTACGTAAGGCGGATGTATGATATCTATGAAAAAACAACAACAACAACAACGACCCGACACCCCCCACATATAAGCTTTATCAAGTAACTGATAAGTTTTTGTCCCAGGAAGCAAAAACAGAGTTGTTGTTTTGGTATTTGGAACAAATTAAGTTTACCAATTTGTACACGCGACGTAAAAATCCAATTTTTATGTAATATTTTGTTTACTCAATAATTCTTGCAATTCTTTTGGCATACTATTGTTATGGCGATACGTTACTTAAATGTTCAAAAAGACATATCCGTCACCGTCGATCATCGCTGAAGCACCTTTGTTGAGCTGGCTATTTAACAACATGAACAAAGGGCATACTGGCCTGATTCAGAATGTTTATATCAAACAAATGTTCATGTGCTATTTGTTATTTTTATGTTACAATTATTATTTTCATCAGTATATAACATTATTATTTGTTACATTACTATTCGTTCCATAATTATTACTTAAATTATTATACGTTATATCTTTTCATTAATTATATTATTAGTTATATTATTGTTATGTACATTATTATTGGTTATATAATTAACATTTAAATTAATTACATTATTATTGGTACATTGTTAATGGCTACATTATTATTAATTACATTATTAAAGGTTACATTATTTTAATTAATAACATTTCTAGCTCTATAATTATTATTATAACTTATTGTTAATATACGTTATATCATTGTTATTAGTAACAATGTTATTTTTATATACATTATTATCAAATACATGATTAAAATAATATTATAATTAGTTACAATCTTTGTTTACAATGTTATTAGTTACATTATTATTAGTAATATTATTAGTAAAACTAGTTATGACTTTTATTATGATTAGTTCAATTATGATTAGTAACAATATTATTAGCAACATTATTACTTGTTACATGTACATAATTACTAGTTACGTTATTGTTAATTACATACTTTTTAGTAGTAACATTATAAGTAACAACATTATTTACACCATTATTAGTTACATAATTATTAGTTACATTATTGTTAGTTACATAATTATTAGTTACATTATTATTAGTTACATTATTGTCAGTTACATTATTATTAGTTACATTATTATTGGGTACATGATTATAAGTTACATTATTATCAGTTACATTATTAATTACATTATTATTAGTTTCAGTATTATTAGTTCCATTATTATTAGTTACATTATTATTAGTTACATTATTATTGGTTACATTATTATTAGTTACATTATTATTGGTTACATTATTATTAGTTACATTATTATTGGTTACATCATTATTAGTGACATAGTTATTAGTAACATTATTATTAGTTACGTCATTACTGATAACATTATTATCGGTTACATTATTATTGGTAACATTATTATTAGTTACATTATTATTAGTTACATTATTATTAGTTACATTATTATTAGTTACATTATTATTAGTTACATCATTATTAGTTAGATCATTTATATTTACATAATTATTAGTTACATTATTATTAGTTACATCATTATTAGTTACTTTATTATTAGTTACATTATTATTAGTTACATCATTATTAGTTACATTATTATTAGTTACATTATTATTAGTTACATTATTATTAGTTACATTATTATTAATTACATTATTATTAGTTACATTATTATTAATTACATTATTATTAGTTACATCAATATTAGTTACATCATTATTAGTTACATAATTATTAGTTACATTAATATTTACATTATTATAAGATAAAAACGCTTGGAGCACAGTATGAAAATAGACAATTTCATGTTATTATAAGCCATGATATTCGACGCCGCCGAGGAAAGCGCTTTAGGCAGTCCGTGGAAGCAGGGGAATGTCACAGAAAGTTCGAGCTTACAGAAAGTTCGAGCTCACAGAAAGTTCGAACTCACGGAAAGTTCGAGAAAGTTCGAACTCACAGCAAGTTCGAGCTTACAGAAAGTTCGAGCTTTAGTTTTTGATGACTTTTCAGAGATAATCTAACAATCAATGCCTGAAATGGGACAATATAGCACAGGGTCGAGTTTTATCGCCAATTACATCCAAATAAAATATATGCATAATGTTAAAGCTGAAGCTGGCAATACAATACAAAATGGGATCATTTCTCATTCGCTATCAGCTAGACGGACCCAGCTTTGACATGAAAAATTGGAAATAACATTTTCAGGATGCACAATGATGCACAAAGACGACAAAAAACACACACACACACACACACACACACACACACACACCAACAAACAAACAAACCAAAACAAAAAACAAACAACAAAACAACAATAAAAAACGACAGTGACATGATCCCAGAAACGGAAAACTATGTATTATTTTCATGTTTTTACACATCTGAAACATCTTCTAGTTTTGTCCTGTCTATAAATCACAAAACTATAAATTAATGGAACCTCATTTCCACTTTAAGTGCGAGAATGTGTCTCCAGTCTACTCACTGGATACTAATAACAAAAGATACCAGCCATCGTCTCTCACGCACTTTCTCTCTATTGTGATCCCGACACGCTTTTTGCTAAATGTTGATATGCGAGAAAAGTGACATAATTTGCGCGTTGTCGATTAGGCGATTCTTGGGAAATCAAACTGCGCCATTATGTCGGATTAGACTGCGGATAGTTTCTTAATTTGCCAAGGATAGTTTCGTAATAACTGCTCTGCAGAGGAATCAGCTAACTCGCGGAACGAAGATTTTATCCCAGGGCTCCATATTACGGATCCATTATTGTATTTTTCATTATCTTAATATACGATTAACGTTGCTTTAATTGCAATGTGGTGTGCTTGAAGGTAATAATATTAAAACTGATGTAATAATAAAATTTACAACTAAATAAACATTTTAAAAAGTCTTATTACATTTAAAAGATTTTATACTTTAGCAGCAGAAATGTCTTAATTGCTTGAAAAAAAAAAGACTTCTTTATACGCATCAATACATTTTCATAATAATTAATCATAGCAACATAACAGTCACGTGCAATTAAAAAAGAAAAAGAAATTTAACTTAGCATGTGTCGATACATTTACGGTACCATTTTAATATAATCTTTACAGTTTAATAATTCGTACTATTGACGAATTTTAAAGATAAACCGGAAACCTTTATAGCAGCTGTGAAATAATATCTTTTTAAGTTAAAACCCAATTTCCCTCACCCAACAGCATGAAGTCCCAGACAGACGTTGAAATCAAACAGAGCAGATGCGGCGGCACGTGAATGCACGTGCCTGCACGTGACTCGACGTATGATGAATAAATTACGTCATCACTCTAAATACCACTTTGCCTGGTGAATATTGCACGTGTTCCGCTCGATGGAGCGAAAAAAGATAGCTGACTCAAAAGAATGACAGTAAACAACTTGACTTAGTACACTCTGTTATATTATTTTGTGTTGGATTATTAAATAAAGAGACAGCGTTTTACTAAAATGTGTATACTAAACCTCAAAATGGACATTCAATATGCAGTTGTTTTATATAGGAACTGGCATTAATGCCAATCTATTATGTATGTATAAACACATGCTTCTTTTACCTACCCTGGTAAATAGATCCGCGTGGCTGACATTTTAACTTAATTCAATTCACGGCCGCAATAGCTCTGATGGTAGAGCGTCGGCTTGCGGATCGGGAGGTCGTGGGTTCGAACCCCGGCCGGGTCAAACCAAAGACATTAAAGTTGGTGGTAGTGGCTTCCCTCCTAACGCTCGGGACTAAGGGGACAGCATAACGCCTGACTCATCGGTGTCAGTATAATGGACCGGCCGGGTTCAGTCCCTGGGCACCTTATAAGTACCCCTGTGCCATAATGATAGAAATGTCGCTGCGCTGTATCAGCAAAACTGCCGGCTAATCCCAATCCCTCTCAATTCATACACACCTGGTTGATGCATCCGGTCAGTGTGTGTTCAGTTCTTTCACCGCATTTTATTGGTTTACACGCCCGCATGTAAAAACTATTAAAAAATCAACAAACAAACACAGTCATAAATTGCGTTTTCCGATGTTTCCAAATAACTGTTGTCAGAGGGTAAATGTGATGTTGGACACAAGGGCGTCTGCTGCAGAGGTTTTAGGCCAATATGGGTCCCCTGTGCAAGCCGTTTTAAGTCTCTGTGGTCGATGTATGCCCTTCTGAACACTTAGGACTTTCTTAGTGCCCGGACGATGCGGATAACGTCAAAAGACTAAAGACGGCATCGTTACACAGTTTGCCTGTTTCAAATGCAAGTTCCCATGTTTTGTGGAGTTTTATGTAAAAAGGCATACTTAAATCTAAGTAAAGACTGGTTTGAACACTTCATCAAATGCTTGGCAATACAGATCGTAGTAAAACCTTAATATTTATTCTTTTCAGATCTATAAATAAGGATGGTGGGTGAATATTCCCTGCTAAAATGATATCGATGTCAGAGAGGATAACCCGGATGATGAACTAACTTGATCTAAGACGTAAGGTAAATGGTCAAATGTTTTTCTGTTAAGTTTAAAAATAGCTAACTCTGGAGCTGGCTTATATAGGAAATACAAGTTTGTAAAGCCGAGATATATGTTGCTTCTCTTTTCTCCTAGGTCTAGGACATTAATAAACAACATTTTGTGGGATCGTTTCAGGTAACAATAATTTATAATAATTTAAATAATTATTAATTAACTTATTATTGTTATTTACAATAATTTGAAAAATTGTTGTCCAAACTGTCTATACCGCCTTTAAGGCTGGTATCAGGCGTCAGTTTGTACAACATCGCTTTGGACTGCCCTGCCTGCATACCACCAGGTAACATATACATGTACACTATACTGTCTGCATAGACCCAAACTCCCCGCAGTGATTACTTCCCTTGACAGTACATTATATCACTGCCACCAGCAAGTTTTTCGCCGAAATACAGGCGGATAGTTTTTTTTATTTTTATTTTTTTTCTGGACGTATCTCCTGAAAATATGGTATCTTTCCTTTAAAAATATTAATTTATCATATTAAAAATAAAAAATAACTTAAAATATGAAAAATATGAAATTATGAAAGTCTTTCGTGGCGTGTTTATGGAGGCCGCCATGTTTACTTCACGTGATACTCTATCGTCACGTGATCCTTGCTGGGGGCAGAGATTAAAAGTAGCAACGCGTGACGTAATCACTGTGATGAGATTGGCATAGACCGTGCACAGTTTCATGTCGGAGAACAGGTAATATTGACGCATTTAAGAAACCCATGAGGAAAAATAAATAAGAACTCTGTACAACCGGTTTAAGCACCTCAGTCGGTCCTTTTGCCGAGAGACCGTTTCAAGGAAAGGCGGTGCCTATTGGGTTTGCTCCGTTTTATATCATGTCTCGTCACGGTTTTTATCTGTTTGTTTATTAGGTTTATTGTCCCACCAACAGTATTTCAATTGTCTTGAGACGGTGTCCACTTGAGCATAGATATAGTGCTGCCTTCACTGTGTATAGTATGCCGTGAACACCTGGCATGATACCACACCCAGTCACGTTATCCTGACACCGGGCCAACCAGTCGTGGAACTACCCTTATATTTGCTTGAGCGTTAGTAAGGGAACTATACCACTACGATTTTTAACTACCTTGGTATGTCGCGGACAGGGATCGAACCAGGGGCCTCCGGTACCTGAAGCCTACGCTCTACCGTCTGCGCTACCAGGTCCGGTGTCACGTTTTTATATAACAAAACTTTAACATTTACTGGCAAGTAAAAACTGTTGTCTTGTTCCTTTCCATATTTCTACTATATGTTAGAACACTCGACGGACCTTGTAATTATTTGTAATTAGGTCAATTTTATCAGATCGTCATTTCAGGGCTGGTACCACATGTCCATAACACAAACAAAACCGACAAACAGTTAGTTTTCCGATGAATCAAAGTATGCGCTTTTGCATGGACATGATCGAACGAGGGTTTATATTCGAAAAATGACGTAACACGAACCACTACGTCATCAATCAATAGGTATCGTTTTGAAGACAGGGGCTTTGGTATTTTCAGGTTTTAGGTATGGATTAAAGTCCAAGTTAGTCATAAGTAATTTAAATGCCTGTCGTTAAATGGAAACTATCATGGTTCCCAATGCTGACTCCATTCAAAATAACGTTGGCATTTCTACTTTTTCAAGAAAAGAATGCGTCTTATGAGGTCATGTGTAACGTACGCTTTTTGCAGCAACACTATATTGAAATCACTTGCAATAATATTGTCCACCAAATAGCTCAAATTTGAATCATCCATATATTGGGAACACCTTGATACGGGCATACTACGACGTCTAAACATGCCATTTAACGTAAATAAGTTACGAATAGTCTGTTCGCAACTTCTGTCCTTTGGAGCAAAAGAATCTGGTGCGTGCTTCGGTCATCTTAAACCATTTGGCGGGTGTTGGGTGGAGGGGTGGGGCACGTACCACACTTAAGCCAAGTTAAGGTAAATAAAATGCAAAATAATGATTAAAAATGTATACATCCGCGAGAAACTACTGCATAAACCACTTTTCAAGTATAGACAAACTTCGACCTCGAACAATGATCCCAGACTGCTTTGTTTGTCCCGGTTGAGGGAAAACTACCAGATGCATAAACGCACGTTGAGCACGTGCTTGAAACTATGGAACGGTCTTACAAATTGATGTCCTATCGATTTCTCCTTGTTACTTCAGTGTAAAATGTGTTTTAGTTTTTAATTTCATTGCCGTAATGGATGGTTGTTATATCTCATACTAATATTTGTAGACAGTACGAAAACTTGCTCAAAGACACTCTATTCGATGCAGTCACGTGACTAGCGCATGGTCGTTCTATTGCGCACGCGCACACAGTTTTTGTAATTGAAATCTGTCCTCGCTACAGCGACTAAGTGGCTAGAAAGATGCAAATCAGTGCCAATTAAATTCCTCTAATAAATTTCATGTATTCCTTTTTTTTGCATATTCATCATATTAGACGGTCCAGTTTATTCATCGAATGTATTTATTGGCAGAAGATATGAAACCTCATAGACACAACTAATTTGGCGGCACGCGGCGGAACTTCTGCTGGTCGTAGTTATATTCCTCCGAGTAGAAAATAGTCCCGTTAGAACGGTTGATAGCTCGGTACAAAGACAATAGTGTCACGTGTCAAGTGTATTCTATGACTCGACAGTCAAGCACACCTGACATGAACACAAAGACATCCGGACAAAGCCGTCTAAACTCACTTTTGACTTCTTAGAAATTAGGGATGTTCGAATACCATGTGGGTATTCGAATATTCGAATAGAGATATTGGGATTCGAATACTGTATCCTTCTTATTCGCTTTTCTTAAGTTTGTGATCAAATTGAAAGTAAATTTCTGTAGTTGTTCGTAATGTCTCCAAACGAATGGACACGAGAGGTGATGTGCGATTATGCGCAGGGGAGGCTATGTGTCCTGAAATTGATTTACCATCTGGTTAACAGTATAGAAGCACTAGATAGTAGTGTGCCACCGCTTACAGCCCCTTCTCTCCGCCTCCCCATGTTACTTTCCCCAAACAGCTGTGGAAACAATTACAAGCTTAGAGTAAACACAGTCAGTTTATTGTTGAATGTAATTGGACAGTCCATTTAGATAAAACTGACTCTGTCGAGCATCAACCGGAATCGCGTGTAATTATTCCAACAAATTATGCTGTATTTTTTGCAACCTTCCACCAAAACTTGATTTTGTTTATTTTTAGATAACTCAACTAGATCACAGTCGAAGCAAACCTTTAATTGTACCTACGAGGGGTACAGTCTTTTTTATCACTCTGTTGCAAAGTATATTATCATTGTATTCTCTCGTAATACCGCGAGGTCTGCGATTTTGTTTTCCAATTTACGAATATTCGAATATAATTTTAGGATGCGACTTACATCTCTAACAGAAATGCAGAGAAAAGAAAAGATCGAACGAATATCAGAACGACTTCAGAAAGGATATTTAGTTATTGACATCACAATGTGTAAATGTACTTTCTGGAAACGCTGCTTGCAATTAAAGCAGTCGAAATTTAGGAGGGACATTGCACTTACAGGACATGAACAATACAACATGAAAGCGTTTTGCATCTTGGTTGGCATGTCAGAAATTAAACAATGATGGAGTTACACTTATATTAAGATTAGAAGTCGCCCTACATTTGTAGCCATTCAGAAGCCATGAAAATTTAAATTCCTCTGCAATTTATTTCAATAGAACTCCTTTCTATTTTCTATTTTACAATGAGCAAAATAGATCGATCTATTTTTCTAAATGGTTTTATTTTCAACTGCGCATGTGCAACAAACCACGCAAGCTGGCTTGACTCCTCCCCTTGTGACGACAAGTTTGAACACGTCAAGACGATTGACAGTGTGATTGACAGTTTTATGGGGCGGATTACATGTCATTTTGGTAGAACAGGTAGAAGTGAGGCGGGGACTTCAAAGTCGGATAGAATCTATTAAGACGTTTTCATAGAAAGCAGAAGCCTGCACTCGCTACGCTCAATTTGGCTTCTATTTTCTATCGAAACGTCTTAATAGACTTTATCCTATACTTATAATGTACTTTGTCATAGCTTTCGTCGATACGTTAATAAAACAATAAAACATTTATCTTAACGGACTGATAATATTTTTGGTATTTAGCGGTTTAACTGATTTATAACAATTTGGTTGTAAGTTGTTATATAGATCCGGCTGTACTTTTTCTGCACCTATATAAGTTATTTTTTTTACTAGTATTAATATTTCTAAATTATGATTATTACTAAGTGATTTTTCCCAAGAATCGGGTTTTCTCTTAGTAAAATAAATAATTAAACACTTTCGTCGTATAGGATTATATCTATTATATTTCTTGTATACATAAAACATAATCGAATTATAGTTAAGCAACAGAATATTTATTTATATATTTACTTAAATCTATCTTTTCACCCTTTTATTGTTTGTCAACTGCTTCCAACTTTGATTTATTCGATATAGAAGGGACGTAACTCTCACTTGCATATTTCAAGTAACATTAATTTATCTCCCATGTAGAGATGCTTTATAGATACGCATATAGTTGTTGTATGCATATTATTACTGCTCCGTTTACACATATTTCTCTCTCTATGTCTTCCAGTCTCACTCACTCCACTCCACCCCACTCACTCACTCCACTCACTCACTCACTCTACTCACTCACTCCACTCACTCACTCACTCTACTCACTCACTCACTCACTCACTCTACTCACTAACTCAC
>CM017564.1:8476047-8539397 GCA_007844125.1 Sinonovacula constricta
TTTATATAATACCCAAAGGAAAACATAAATAAGAACAAAGACCTATCATAACGTCACATGGTGAGGCAGTAATTTTATTAAAAAAAAAAGAAAAAAAAAAAAGAAAAAAAAAAAGAAACAACATCAAATATTTACCGGTAGATGCGCTAGCACGAAAGTTAATTCTTTTGTGTCATTATCGGTGCTTTTTTTCGGATTAAGACAAAAATAAAATAAAATAAAAAAAATAAAATATATTAAAAATAAATAAATAAATAAATAAATAAATTAATAAATAAAAAAAATCCTGTTTGCAAAAGGATCGGCAGTGTTGCTTTAACCTTAACAGATTTCGTCTTGGCTTTGGTGTAGCTATGTAGCTATATACATGTATGTACATATTTGAGTTCATCCAAATTTACCTCTGCGTACATTTACATCTTATAATACATCTCAAAACTTTGTCCTTTTGAGTATAGTTGCTCTTATTAATACACGTAGCTTTCATCCACTCGCGTCTTTGTTTGTCACTTTCGGCAGACAGTGCAATTTGAACGAGGCTGCACATACACAGCCTTCCTTTTACGCCATGTAACTTATATTCGAGTTCTTTTCCCCACAAATAAATGTCCCTTTGGCTGCTTTAATACCCAACAACTGCTCCACTTTCTTTTACGGCATTGTACAAAACATAGAGTAAAGAATTATTCAGTTAAAACGCCGATTTGGCAGCAACGTAATGACGGACGCTTCACTTATCAAGGGAGGTAAATGAGGTTGGCCTTGTCTATAGTAAGCGATCAAGGCTGCGCCCCACATCGCCCCAAGGATGGCGGGAAAATGGATCGCTTAAAATAATGGGAGAAGTGTAGTTATGTTTTTTTTTAACAAGATAATTAGCTGAACAGATATATCTCCAAGACTGAAGTATGCGCCTTTACAGAATGGGCATAATTTCACCACGAACAACAAAGATCAGTTGTCGCTTCGTTTGTTCTGGGAGAGAGAAAACTGACAGATGCATTAACACACACTGAGCACGTGCTTGGCACGTAGGACAGGTCTTACAAGCTGATGACCTATCGATTATATCCCATGTAACTTCTGCATACAATTAGTAGACTTTGAATTTCATTGCTGTAATGGACGAATTTTATTTCCTTTATTATATTTGTATAAACACTAACCTCAAGGACAATTTTTGGGCGGAGTCACGTGAATAGCACGTGATCATTCAAATGCGCAGGCGCAGTCAGCATGTACAATTTAAAACTATATTCGCCTCAGCGCGTAAGTGGCAAGAAAGATGCAAATTAGATTCCATTAAAGTTCTCGTATTAATTTCACTTTTGTGCTAAAATATCGTATTATACGATCTAGATTAATTATCATTGTTAAAAGATACAAAACCCCTTCTGAACACAACTACTTTAAACAAATTTTTCGGCACGCGGCCTGATTTCCGCTTGACGTAATCATATGCCTCCTCCTGAGAAAATAGTCCCGTTATAACGATTAACAAGAAAAGTCGTTGATGCAAAGCATCAATCGCGATGCAAAAAAAGTGGAAGATGAAAACAAACATGTTTGAAAAGTAATGGTTTTTGTTTGAAAGTTTTCAATATACAATGTACTATACATCTTGATAAAAAGGGTTTTCCAGATGTTACAAATGTAGGAAAAAAGTTGCAAAAGTATTATTTTAACTATAAAGCTAAAGTGTACAAGCTGAATTTGCACATGTGCAGCAGCCTCACATTGCACGAATGATTATTGTTCATATAGTATTTTTCTAAGTTTTTTAGAGAGGTACAGACACACAATAATGAATACAAAAATAAATAAAAAAATAATAAGAACGCTGTTTACCGAATTAGGAATTATTTTATCGAGATAAATCCGCAAAACAAACTTTCCCCATGTGCAAATTTCAGTGAGCACTCCATATATAGTCGCCAATAACTCGACAAAGATTCATATGTCTAGTTTATTTTACAACTCGGTAGTCCTGCACACCCGACATTAGATCCAAATGTCCGGGCAATCTGTAAAGGTAAATAATTTTGTATATATGTACGAGCATGAATCGATTTAACAACATGCACAATACATGGGCGCTTGAAAGCAAATCACTGACCTTTAACATCACCTTTCATTGTTTTGTACAGTTGGTTACACGAAGTACCGACCGGAAGTAAAACCTGTGACATGAACTTTTTCTTTTTAAGAACATTATGTTGTTATGTTTTGACATCAGATTTCCTATTTAAAAGGTAATCTTAATATTTTGGCATCAAAAGGAAATTGAAACCATGTAGAATTAAAATTACGGAAAAAGTCCTATGCACAATAATAGACTTATCCACCGTTATCAAAAGTACATATGGTTCATGGAATTGGGCCGTAACCAACTGATTGACGGTATGCGTTTTCAACGACAATGAACCTTGATACATGGTACGGAAGTTGACGTTTTCTTGAGTGTTTCTCATAGACAATAAATAGCTATTTTTAGCCATATATGGTCTCGGGGGCCAATCTTAACTGGGTCAAATGGTTCATAATTGACCAATTTGTTTCCAACTTTTCCCGATATTCTATAAAATATGATTTAGTAGAGTCTAACCTTGTACGCTGGAAGTACTAAAGCAATATGAGTCTAGTTTGCAATCAAGCTTGTTAATTGGGTTTATCGTCCCACCAACAGTATTTCAGTTATCTGGAGACGGTGTCCACTCGAAGCAGATATAGTGCTGCCTTCACTGTGTATAGCATGCCGTGAAAACCTGGCATGATACCACACCCAGTCACATTATCCTGACACCGGGTCAGCCAGTCATGGAACTTCCATTATATTCTCTTAAGCGTTATTAATGGCGCTATACCACTACCATTTCAACGACTTTGGTTTGTTGTGGCCCGGGATCGAACCCGGGACCTCCCGCACCTGGAGCCGACCCTCTACCAATTGCGCTACCAGGTCCGGACAACATGATTTACGTCATCCGCATTGTTTGTAAAATGTAGAAACAACAACACCACGCTTTGTTGGAATATATGATTGAAAAGTTATGCATCTTGAGTCGCCGACCATTGTTGAAACACAGTAGGTGATCACAGCCGCAAGAATGTCACGACCAATCGGACAATTTACTAATCATCTCTCGGCTGTAAGTAGGTAGTCGGATCGCCCCGTACATTCTTCTCATGTGTGGCTACTTTTCTGACAACTGTCAGCACCAAAGAATGACGACTCGGATGAAAACACATTGTAGTTGTACGTGAGCTAAATTTGCTTGCTCAAAGCCACTTTGTGTATTAAGTCAATATTAAATGATTTTCAATGGCTGTTAAAGTATGTGATCGTAAATTTCTGTGATAACTACCTTTTAGGCCTAATCTCTTTCTGCGAATACAAAGTCACGTCTCTGTAAATAATATTGCACCAGATAAATCTGGCGTATGATCTATCGAGTTCAGAATTACGCGTGGATTTCCGAATGTGTTACGACAAGTCAAGACTCTTCTCGTGTATTTCCGGAAAATAAGTTTGCCACGACGGAAAGTATAAATATTTTAAGACATTACGATATAAAACATATTTAAAATGGACAAATAGCTTAAAAACATATTTGAAAATATTGTGAGGATTTAAACAGAAATGTCTTAAGTAAACATCCTCAATATTTAGTATCAATTTATTGATTCATTTGTAAATATTTAAAATTAACGTTTCATACAAGTATGATTGTTAATAAAATAAATAAGAATATATGACAAAGTCCAATGAGCATTTTAACATATACAAACAATTGAAACAGGACAAAGGTATTCACATGAAAGCCAAATGTAAAAGTAAGAACAAATCTGTGATGAGTCATTTAACAAAAAGAGTAAACCCGACAGTTACCGCCTTGGAACGGTCAGTCGGCAATATGGACCGACTGGGCTGCTTAAACGGGTTTTACAGAGCTCTAACCTCGCACTTCCTGGTGGGTTTCCCAAATGCAATCAATGAAAACAAAACCGATCCATTTGAATAAATGTCCAAGCGCTGACGTTTTGTTTGATAAGTTATGACGAAAATAGTAACGTCATTGAAAGGTTATGTCCACATAGTGTTTAGAAGAGAGATAGATACTATTTCGAACTTGGTCACAACATTTTACAGAACAATATCACAATTTCAACAACAGTTCAGATGTAATGTTTTTTTTTATATTTTTTATAAAATACCAATACGTCATTTAAATATGTTATGAAACGTTAATCTAAAGCATAGCAGATTCAGGGGCACGTGCATACACGTGCCCGCACGCGATCTGGCGTATTTTGATTATATTACGCCCTCGCCATGTATAACCGCTTTTTTAAATACTGCATGTGTTCCGCTTGAGGGAAACACTGTACATAGCAACATATTATGTGGCCGACGATTACACGACGTTTGGATTCGTTAGCAATAATGGTTTGGAATGTTGTTTTCTTACTTCATATACTCAATAACTTCCAAATACCAATCATGGTGCACATTAATGTGTCGGTAAGTGGGGAGTGTGCCTCTGTTTGTGCCTAGGCGCGTACGTGCGCGCGTGTGTGTGCGTGTGTCTGAAACAAAAGAGAAACAGGCATTGAATAAATTTAAAGCAAAACATGCTTTACCTTTACCTGTGTTACTTTTTAGCCAATATGCTCAATAACTTAGGTTTTCATTCAAATACAAATCTTGCTGCACATTTATGTGTGGGTAATTTTGTGTGTGCTTGTGTGTGTGTACTCACACGTAGTATCACAGGAAGGTGCCAAACTTGGTGTCATACCACTGGGAGAGACAGAATCATTGCATAGCTTAAAAGCACAAAATCGTTGCATTTCTAGTAAGTTTGTCACAGACAAAATCATTAAGCGCAATAATTGAACTTCTTTATTGACTGGTATGTAACACTTGTATGTTACACTATTTTATAATTATATTAATTGTTATTTTTACAACGTCCAAACAACGTTTAATCACCGGAATGATTGCATTTTGATCGGTGAAACTCCTGTACTTTATACTTTTCCAAAACACTTTCTAGAACAATTGCAATAAACAGGACTATTTTATTGCCGCCGCGCATGCGCTCTGCGTCTATATGTAATCGTTCCTATGGATGGTGCCATATTGTTCTACAAACTTTCACAAACTATTTTCTGTGCTTATACGAGAAAGCTGGATTTCAGAAGTACACATAATTGACCATGCATGACCTTGACTACTCACGGCCAGTTATTTATGTCTGGGAAGAAGCAGTGTGTACAGAACAAATATATATGTGTGAGGAGACTAGACGCGTTAATTCACCTTTCCGCGAGATCTAAAAATAGACATTACACATTGTGTATTAGCGTGGAATTAGCCAATCACATCGCGTTGATTGACACTTTACCTGCGTTATGCTGATTCTCACGTACACATTGTCCCACAAACAATGACCTTGACAAGAGATCAGTTTAAATCTGTTTGAGCCTTTGGTTCAATTTATCAACAGGGTTGTTTGTTGTTTGTGGTTTGCAAGGAATCGTACGTTGCTGTAATCGCTTCTCTGTTTGCATATTAATTTAGTTGATTGGATGAGGCTTGTCCATTTCTGCATCGAAAGGTAAAATCTCGCTGTAGCCAGCAACAACTTTCTTTCATAATTTTTGTCATGAATGCACCATTGGGTGAAACTGTCTTAATCTTCATCTAAACATCTCCATCAGAAACTCTTTGCATTTGGGAGATATCAAATTAAAATATTTTCGCGGATCTGTAAGATAATCTGTAAGATCTGTCACTAAAAACAAGGTTGTTTGTGGGCAAGGGGATGGAGCTTAAACTCTATTTTTAGACTCGCGGAAAGGTGAGTTGAATCCAGGCTTGCTCCAAATTATAACATTAAATTAATACTGATTGTGTTTAAACTGGAGGTTAATTACATTGTGTTATTCAGACATACATAAAATGCAGATTTATGAATAAACAACGAATAGGAATATTACTCGTTGACTAGAGGAAAGGGTCGAAAATGGCAAAGCTTTCGCAAGCGTTAGGGGAAAAATAACACTCGGGTCTTTTAGATTCAAATCACAGGGAGTGTTAGAGGTAGAAGTTGACTTAACTCCTTTTATCTTCTTCGAATCCGAATCCGGTAGCAAGTATGAGCGTTTATTTTAGACACAACTCAAATTGACATGCAAAATCGTATAGAAGATATTGAATGTTTAAGAAAATGGTTTCTAATATCAGATGTAAGTGACTTAGATATACCTTTTGTCTCAATGTATAACTGTTAAAAGAGGCGTTTCTCTGCAGCTGAAGACATGCCTGCTTTCCAATTTCTAATGTGCTGTACATTTGATTTACTACGGAAAATTTTTGACCTTTGTTTGCAAAGCTGTAATAGCGTACATGGTCAAATTGACACTGACAAAGCAGCGCTTCTGAGCGCTTTGATTAAACAGGACATAAGATGCTTTTTACTTTTTGGTCAAGATGACGATCAGTCCAAAACACGTCAGGTTATCCTTGTGTTCCTACCGTGGCTAAACACTTAAAAAGATTTGACCCCACCAAAACCACTATTTTATATTTGCATTTAGTTTTAATCACTGACCAAACATAATTATTATGAAGATCAGCACCATATAGAACTGTTTGTGTAAAATTCCCACATTACAACAAGCAGACATTAGTTACAGTCTGGGGAATCTTTATTATATGACAACTTTCAAACATGTGTCCGTCCATAATACTTAAACCATAATTTGATTATCTTTTAATTAACATTAAAACAAAATAAGTAATATAAGTAACATCTTATTTGTATTTTAGAATTGTGCTTTTGGATTACAAGTTGGAGAAAATATATTGTTCTTTGCGGGGTTTGAACTTAGCTTGGACCTGTAAAATTAGTATGCTGATATTTATAGTGGCATACTATAATATGGCATATAAATTTATACAAAGAGGGCTGATCTCAAATCTGATCATTATTACGGAGAAAACTATAGTAATTTGTTACAATATTGGCAATAAATAAATAAATAAAGATTTTGGATGATTTTATTTGATGACCTCTACACCTAATTACATAACGAATTTATCAGGATTTCTGCCTTACCTAATGTCTGTATGATACAATAGTTTTTTATTTTAGCTTTTTAATCTATGGACATTTGTGAGGGACGAAACCCCAATATGTCAATTCATCTTTCACTGTACACGTACAGAGAAAGGCAATTTTACAGATAAAACATGTCTACATTAGGTTTCTTTGTGAAGCAAGGCGGCACTGATCATTTTGAAGTTGTATTGGGTTATCCGTTATTGCGACTGAGATGGGGAAACATTGGGTCTTGCAATCTGTGTCTGTAATCCTGCTTACCTGATAAATCCTTTAAGAAAACACGTAAGCATATCATAAAAACTTAAAATGCCATGTCTTGCGTTTTTAAAGTGTACTTCCACTTTTTTTATAAACAACAAATAAATAAACACATTGTATTCTGCAGAACTCTATCGCAGTGTAAAATGTCTTCTCTATAAAGGTGCATACAATATAACGACTTTTCACTTAAACATTGTCACGATGTGTTTTTTCGCAGTACGGCAATAATCTTTAACGCTAAGTGTTATAACAAGTACATATGATCACACTGCGTATTTTTACTGTAGCAAAGTATGTTTATAATGAATGGATAACATTTTTGTTTAAATGGACAATTAGATTAATGTCAAGTATGAGGTTTACTGTACACATACTAAACACACTGTATCAGAGATAAATATCATCGTTCCCAGGCTTTAACAGTTTTTTTTCTATAAATAATTATAGTTTAATTTATATATCGGTTTCTCTATTTCACTGGCTTTGTATATAATGTGAATACATTCGTTGTGTTGATATACCTTCGCATTGTTTGTTGTGCACTATCAGGACTTTCGAGGTTAGAACTCAGTTTTCTGTTTCTGTATTTACATTTTAGTATTTTCCTATCTAAAGAAACATTACTCTTCACCTATGAGAAAAACAATTATTATTAATATTGATTGTTTTGCTTACATCACGGTGACAGTATGTCAGGGTTGTTTTTTTGTTGCTTCAAAGACAATGTATGTATGTATAAGTCTAATGAATAAACTCTGTTCTGTTCTGTTTTAAATCACTCAGTCGTGTTTTTTGCTGACTTACCATTTAAAGGTACTAATTAAGATTTCCTCGATTCATATAATTTCTATTCTGCCCTATAGCAGATAGCTAACCAAGACTCTGTTCAACAATTTGTTTTCCAGTCATGATGGTAAAAACTGAAAATACACAAAAAACAAAATTCTGTCAAAATATAATAACGGCATCATACTCTCGATAAACATGTCTTAATTCTTGAAATTAAAGAAGAAATTAATAATTGACCGTAACATGTGCTTGTGCGCAACAGGCTTGGTACAAGCCTTATCGGGACGCAGTGTAAATTTACCATCCTAAATGAACAGTCTAAATTAAATGAATACAATTGTGTTTACAATGACAACAATGTTCACAAACAATAAAAAACAAAACAATTAGCTATAAGGCATGGTAAATAAGACATTATACATACAACCTCCTTCTTTCAACATGTCCGACTGTTTGCACGAAAAACGTGATTTAATTCGCTGACCGCGCGAAATGAAAATATCACCATCGTCTATAGAAGGGAGGTAATTCAACGTAGAGCTTATTTTGCGGCGTCACAATTTCTTTAAGTTTTCAGGCTATATTCAATACATTCTCGCTGTCCAAAACTATGTTTGACAGCATCGTATTGTAAATCATACATTTATAATAACTTATTAAATATATTGACATACGTGTGCCCATTTAAACCAGCTAGTACGATTTTATAATATAGGATAAAAGAGGAAATGTTATTAGCAGTCTTAACTCAAATTAAACTTTAAGTATATAGATAGTTTCCACATAAGAGAACATCCTTTATCTTGCCGGCCATCTTTGATGGCAACTTTAGGGGATTTTCAAATGAATTGTATAGAAGCGTAAATTTTATTTTCTAGTAATTTCTTCATTAGTTGTCCAAAACTTTAAAGCTTATATACCACTGAAAAGCTCTTGAAATTCATATTTTTAAAAAACAATATTTTTAAAATTGATAAATGCACAAATCATTAATACATAGAAAAAGATAAAATTATTAGCTCATCGTTAAACAAAATGAACAGTATATCTTTTTTGGTTGTATTTGTCTTACCTTTTAAACTATCAAAATATAGTTTGATATTTAAAATACTTCATTAAAGCTGTTAAATTTGATATAAAATTCAGTAAAATAGACGGAGAAAATAACAACACAA
Organism: Sinonovacula constricta; assembly: GCA_007844125.1. NCBI lineage: Eukaryota > Metazoa > Mollusca > Bivalvia > Cardiida > Solecurtidae > Sinonovacula > Sinonovacula constricta. The sequence continues at coordinate 8,485,403 of CM017564.1, forward strand.
TGGTGAGTTTAATACAGCACATATTTCCTGATTTCGGCCTGCATTAACTTCTGCATTCAAAGATAGCTGCCTTAAACTGTCTTATCAGTGCATATGACATCACATGAAAACTATCTATAGTATATTATTTAACGCTTAGTAGATTGGGCAGATATCTGATTTTATTTTTAAATAATTTTCTTCTACTTGCAATATCTTCAAGAGCATTAGTTTATGCATAGTTATCAAAAAATGCTAAACCTTCGTTGAAATAAATACAACAATTCAGACATACAGAACATTCATATAGGCACATTATTTATAATTAAAATAATACAAATGAAGTTATTTTAAAGGATGTACCTAACTAAATTTCTGCATTTACTTGCACGTTGCTTGGCTGTTTGTTCCTGCTTTTTTTATTGTTGCATTGAGACATTTGTAATTGTGTTATCGGCTTATGCCTGTTCATGGTATTGTTACAATATTTTGCTTTAACATGCATACGTTTTACACAATATCACCATAAAATAGACTAAACAATTCAAATAAAGCAAATTACAAAGATCAACTCTAAGCTTATTTATCTTTTTCATTGTCCGAAGACATTAAAAGGGATTATCGTAATTGAATAAAGAGAAAAACTTTAATAAATAACAATTTAATTTAAAAATATGATTTTACACTTTATGTCTTTGTCTTTGATCAAAACAGACACATAAAAAGTTAAATAGTAAAATGAAATTATTTTATCAGTTATTATTTTTTCAGTTAATACTTTTAATAGCAGATATAATTATATATTTTTTTTCAGATAAATTTCAATTATGAAGTCAAGTAAAATGCTACTACACAGCTGGAAGATATTCCAAATATAATTCCATTACTCTGGACGGTAGTCGAGCATACTGAGAAACAGAGCAGACAGAGCAGACAGAGCAGACAGAGGAGTCATCATAATTTGTACATACATCTTTATGAAACAGTTTAAGCACCCCAGTCGGTCCATAATGTCGACTGACCGTTCCAATGCGGTAACTGTCGGGTTTGCTCTTATTGTTAAATGACTCGTCACAGATTTGTTCTCACTTTTACATTCGGCGTGCTTGTAAATACCTTGGTCCTGTGTCTTTTCAATTTTCTGTATATGTTGCAATGCTCATAGGACTTTGTCTTAAATATTCTTATTCATGTCTTGTTAATCGAATACACACTCTCCATTTACAAATAAATATTGATTATGTATAGATATAATACACGCTTTTTTGTAAAAATCAATTAATACACCAATTGTAGATTTGCAAATAAAACTTGATTTTGTATATACATTTTTGCAGGCTTATCAATTAATTAGTACACACATATATTGTAGATTTGCAAACAAAAATTGATTCTGAAAAGAAATCATGCATGATTTCCAATGATCAGTTGAAATGATGGTCTACAGAAATACACAATGTATTATTATCAAAGATCATGTACTAAAGATAATATGAAATATACAGGTTAAACAAAGCCACATGGCCATTTGATAATAAAATATTGACAAATAAACCACAACATTGCCAACACGTTTAATCAATTCCCGTGACAGTCTGAAAACGAAAAGAAGCTTGTCCCTCAGTACCTCCAAAATACATATACGCATGCTTTCTGGATATTTACATAATAACAAAGATTACGTCATAAGAAGTGTAAAACACTGATTTTGTATAACTTATAACTTATTTAGAACACTTTCCACTGCTTTCAGCAAAATGCGGTTGAAGGTAGCATCTATACAAGATAGTTGACCTGTGGCCAGTTCCAGCCTATTTACGCATTCTCGGATTAACATATTGGTTAACAATGCTGTCTAACATAACATAACTGCTATCTGTATTATGTTTTGTCTGTATGACACATTAGTGTATCCTTTATCTACATGTATCATTTGAACAATGTGCTGTTTATACAAATAATCAGCATGTTTTCGTTTTGTCTTTAAGGTAGCCCACACTGTTTATAGCCAATGTCGGTAAAAGCCCTCAAACGGAAAGAACCTTGCATCTAAAAAATATTAAAGTTTAGTCATTTTATAATGTTTTTTTTGCCTTAACTATTGATTTTCATTATTCATTTAAAAGTCCAAGTTGAAAATGGGCAGGTGTGGTTTGTAGATTTCACAGTTGACGATAACACAGTTCATCAAGCTATGAGGTTTCGTGGTGCGTAGCGTAGCATACGTTCATGATTACATCTATGAGATAATTTGCATAAAATCAACCACAATTGTCTCATAGACGTATGCCTTCAGGTATCAAAATAGTGTGTTAAGTTATATTACATGACAGACCATTGGAAGACCACAAGTTAAATTAAGATAAGGTAAATAGAACAAATAGCCTAATGAAGCGAACATTGTGGATAGGGCACACCACTGAAATAAAACAAGATAACTGGTTAATAACACAGCAATACCTTCTAGTGGTCAGTGTGTGAATTCCCCACAAAAGCATTTGAGGAAATATGAAGCATCAATTAGCCCGTTATTTGGGGACTACTGCATGCTTAGCTTGCTGATATAGTTGCTTTGTTCAGTACAGCCACTCGACACGTATAGAGTCCGGTTTTGCCTTGGGATGCAATAGTCCTGTCTTTCCCAGTGATATGACGCCAAGTTTTGCACCTTCCTGTGATAGCACGTGAATGGTGTGGGTGTTCCAGCAGCAGATATAAATGCAACCGCCGTCCCCTGTGGTCACGCCTTGTGGGCTCTTTAGCTGGATATCCCTGTATACCCACTTGAAGACTCCTTTTGTGTCAAGGCAGGTGAGCGTGTTATTTTTATCATCAGTGACATATATTAATTTGTTATCTGGACTGAGAGTGTGGCGCCAAGGATTCCGAAATATATCATAGCCAGATGGATCATGTTGGATGCAGTGAAGGACCTGACTATTCAAGTTTAATATCGCAACCTTAGCTGGATTCACAAATGATACGACGAGTGTTTCCCATGTGTACCGAATTCCTCTACAAAAGCCATTAACATCTATACTACCACAAGGATCCATGTTGACGTCCGCGGTGAAGATCTGAATTTGTTTGATCGCTGGGAAAGTAACAGCCACACGTCCTCTGGGGACACTAGTTATATCCATTGGTGGTGAGATAAGTGACCGTCTTTTCATGATTTGGTAATTATCTGTGTAAACCAACTTAAGACATTTATTACTGTTATCGGTCACAATTAGTTGTGTAGCTGATATAGCTACCATACCACTAACATAGCAGTTGGACTTGTCGTCCCGTGACTTGATGGGTATTTTTGTCACGTTTGAGCAAACTGTAAAAGGAGGGGGCTCTATTTTCACCGGAACAAGACTTTCTGTCGTCGCTGACTGCTCCGCGGATGTTGGCGATGGCACATCTTTTACAAAGATTTTACAGCTTTTCTCAAACATGTGTTTGACAGAAGGGTCATTTATAAAACCGAATTCTTGAATTTGTATATGTTTACTTAGTTGTTCTAGTTTTTGGACATACTCAACTATCCGCCATTTGTTCTGCTTTACGGCTATAAATAACTTGTCATTCTGTTTCAGAGCCAAAGAGCTATCGATATTCTCCATGCACGACTTCACCTGCTGCTCATAAGATAGTATCATATCTACCAGACTATCTAGCTTTTCGTTGTTATCTCCCTTCAATCTCCTGGCATCATTAGTTACTTCATCTTCTAACCTGTCCAAAAGCGCGTCTAACTCTATTCAAAATCTTTTAAAGTGTTCCAAACAATCAGCATGACATTGATCGTTTGTTAAACGACAATTTTGTATCATCAGCATTAACTTGGACGATAATTCCTTTTGCTGTTGTGATGCCGTTTGAATCTTTGTCATATCATCTGAAGACTCCATATTCTCAGACAGTTTTGAAATTATTCAGACAAAATACATGTCCTTCTACAAAACATAGAGTACATCCAAGTGTGTCATCATCAGAACAAAACATCTCCACTTTCCTACCGGGGTGTTTTGAACATGTCTCTTCATAACGAAAATCGGGTCGATGCTTGGGCATTTCATCACCGTATAGAACTGTGTGGTCTTTTAATGCCCGTAGTTTCTTGTGCAGGTTAATACAAGAGCTGCACAGGAAGTCGGTGCAGGACTTACAGAATCCTGCTGAAGCGATAACAAGACCTGACTCCATGCATTGATCACACGGAATATCTTTGACATGTTGATCAGTGTCGACTTGTTGCTTAAACTTCGACGAAGGTGCCCGACCAGATACTTTGTCCATGTTGCCTGAAAACTCAATAAAAAGAAATTATGACAGTATGTTGTTTATATCACAAGGAGGCTGACTATGATGATTTTAGTTGATGATAGTGGTAAGCATGGCGATTATGATTACCACATTAAGACATATTGCACGTTCATAGCGCACCTACGTTTAATGATTCCGATTTAAACAGTTTCAACTATAAATTAAGTTTGGTACACACGTATGCAATAAAATACAAAGAAATATTATGTAAAGTTCACCAATCATTTTATTATTGACGAAAGAACAACGAATATTACAGAACCTCCTGACATTTATATACACAAATCGTGTATGACGTAAGAAAGCTACATTGTCACAATTGGTCAAGTTCCGTCAAAAAGTACAAAGGTTGTCGTAACCACACTTAATAACATATCCAAACAGTACTTAGATTGAACATAGGCGTGCATATTTTCATCATATTGTTCTATGTTTATATTTCGTGAATACAAAACATCTCGGCATTTTTCAATCATCATTAACCATTTAAAACTTTACAAACATGCCTGATTATTATCCAAACTATTTTATACAGCCCTATATTTAAAATTGCTAGGCCCATGTTGGCTATGTGTTTGACGGATCAACAGTATTTTAGCAATCTTGAAAGCATTTCAACAATAATTGAGCAATCTCGTAAGACCACGATGTAAACATTTCGGTCAAATATTACGGCTCTTTTCCTTGTAGTTTTTCAAAGGTTTACTATAGAACCATATGTGGAGTATCATAGCGTCCATTATTTGGACGGGATAACAACATTTTAAAGTACGTTTTATTCCGTTTGCTTGATAAAGGTATGTTGTAGATTGGTTGAAATCTGACGAGCCTTTTCAAAGTAGATGTCGGTTTAAAATATTTACAGACGCGTGACGCGGAGACAATTGGTGATCCCACTAGCTCAGACTGAGCATTTGCTGTTAAAATCTGTTAAGATAAAACACTACATTTGTTTACATTTACTCAAGCATAAAAAATATCTGTTGTTCTTTTCTTTTCTCGTCAATTTACAGTTTTCACTTTACCTATTTATAATACATGCAATGCTAGCACTATTGTTTGCCGTCCGATTGGTGTGAAAACCTTCATGTGTGTATATCTTCCAAGTGACTTGCTGTGATTGAAGGTTTTTTACAGGCATTATACGGTTCTTTCTCCAGCTATATTTATAGCCGTAATAACAATATCCTTGTTGCTGAGATGAATCTCCTAACTCAACAAATCTACTTCTCCCTGACTTATCACAACAGATTGATCGATATTTATGTATATTTATGTATATGCAATTTTGTGTTGATGCTTTCAAACATGCATGTTAAAAGATATATTCTCAAAACCACAATATAAGTCATTATTGAATTTGCTTCCTCAGCAACCAGAGTACAAGCACAACTAAATAACACGGATACAACAATGTAACATCAGCAAGGGCCTACGTGCGGGGCGGTAACATTTTAATGTTATCAAAACTTAATAAATCAATTCATTCAAAATCAAAAACAGTATCAGTACTCACTTACACCTATCTCATAACATCGGTCAGTCATTCGTCTTATTCACTCCAGTTCAGGAACATCCTGTGACTGCACGAAAGAATAAAAGGGGAATAAAAAGAAACATGACATCTTTTCAGTTCATTTCAAGGCATTGGTACATATCGTTTAATCGACCCCAGATTTTAATGTAAAACAAAACATAATTAACGTAAAATGAAGGAAGGTTGTGTTACTACAGATTAGATTAGAATTTATTTGTCAAGGCCAACGTCCCAAAATTCAATTATTTGTTCTCATAGAAAGTATACATATAAAATCTTCGTGTCTTAACAAAAATAGATAATAGGCAAAATACAATATTTTTTTCGTTAGATGAAATATTTTTTATATAAAAATTAAATAATATTTAAATAATTAGTTAACTAGTCATCTATTTCCCTTCCTTTCCAATAAGGACTAAATAGTCATTTCAATAAGAAAACAGACATTTACATATAATTATTCTATCTAATTTTCTTCCATTTTCATTTTCTTCTTTCATTAGGGTGATAATACTTGAGAAAATCTTTTGCACAAACATACCAAGAAAACAATAAGGATTTTCTTACAATAGCCTGCAATTAATAAATGTTCGTCTTCATCTTCAATTACAATTATATTTGTTGCAAAAGAATTGTATAATCCTTGTTGCTATGGTGCCTTCCCAGTTCTAATTCAAATGAGAATAGTCTCCCCTGAATATTCCCTAAATGCAAGTAGGTCCTTTCATTTGTTTTGCTTGGTTTTTATGATTTTGATTTTTGGAGTGTATGTTGACTTTTCTGCCTTTCTTGTTATACACAGGTTAACCATCATTAACAGACACTTCCTTTTTCTTTTTGAAATAACAAATCTCTGTAAGTATTTAAATGGTTTTTAAGCTTATATTTATGCAAAAGTAAGAAATTTCACTGTTTGTAATTGCAATATCTACAAAAGAACAGGCGATATAGTCCAATAATTTCAACTAAAAGGACCTACCTACTGTTTGAAATGCCTCGGATATTAACTAACAAGGGAGACAATTTCCATTTCACCAACATGAAGGGTTCCAGCATGAAGAGTGACAAAGATCGCTTACACTAAAACGGAATTTCAAAACAAATACTCATACCTCCCAGGTTAAAAATTTGTTTTGAAATGCTAGTAAGTAAAACATCTAGTAGAACATGTGACAGACAATCTCCAATTTTAAGAAAAAACACTCACTAAGACTGTGTTTAATATGAACATGAAAAATTTAATATTTCTTATTTCCTGGTTTGTCGAAGCTAATCCAAAGCCATATCTGAAAAGTTAGTTTTAATGCAAGTAGCCCTAGTTTGTTTGTCTCTATCATCCAATGTTTTAATAAACAATTATTGGATATATATGACTTTTCAAATGTTATAGAAATAGACAAGATAGAGAGGATTTCTCCAACACTCTGGCCACCGACACACATGCACAAATATTATAGAGCAAAGAAAAAGTATTAAAGTTTTCACAGTTTAACAGTTTAATGATAGAATATAGTTAAGATATATTGTATTTGTTGAAATAAACATAATTTTGGTCAGCGATTTATACATACATACTCATCTTTGCAACACAGAAAAAAAAGAAAAGAGAGAGAAAAACAGTATACAAATAGAGATTAATATTAAAATAGATAATTTGACTTTCGAACATATTTAAAAAACTTAAAAAAATATACTGCATTGTTATATGTGTGAATAATTTGTTTTATTTAAGTTCCACAATAAGAAAAAAACCTGGCTTGAATGGAATGACCTCCAATTTGCACAAATTCAAACTGAGATAGTAACATAAGTTGTGAGAGTAGGAGAGACACTCCCTGCCCCCTAATGTATCACTTATTTAATTAAAGTAGAAAGGGTTAAAGAACAGAAAATAAGCTTCTTGTAGAGCCTGTCTCTGAATTCTCATTACACATGTACACAGTGGACACTGACCAACACATAGCGAACTCAAATGTTTGTGATTTAATTACACATGTCAAGACAGATAATACATTAGAAAATATGAACAATTGGTAACAGTATATAATAAAATACCGAAATAACATCAATTATTTATTTCTTCTGGGCATCATCTTCTTTATAAAACATATATAAATAAATATCTATACATAATCAATATTGCCAAGCGAGAACGGTACCGCGATGCACTTAAAATGCGGATCAATTTATCCCGACAAGAACAGTCACAAAGACAGTAAAGTGATTTACATAAATGAGAATAGTAAAGTCATTAAATTAAACAGAATAATGAAGTCACGAAGAAATAAGATCAAAGTCTAGAAGAACTAAATCGGAGTCGTGTAAAGTCTCGACGAACCAACAATGATGTCACTAACAGTGATATCATAAGCAGCTAAGTAAGAATCGGCCAGTAACGCTCTAATCGTCAGCCCTTTCCAGAAACCACTGCTGCCTAAGATGAGGCTGCATACAGCTGGCTAGACCGACACTTCTCAGAATACTTATTCTTAATTAGCTATCCTCCCATTTGAATCAAAGTGTGAATACCATAAAGCTATATGTAATATTCCAATAACTTTATCATACTTCTTATCTTTTACCTAGTTGTAAGTGGTAAATGTAATTGTCTTATACTTAAATATGTGTTTGTTATAAATGAAGAAAAGTGTAGAGCATTGTAAGTCATAAATAATTTCAATAATATGTCTTCATATCTTAATTAACATATCAATGTCTTCGTTTTCACTATTATATAAACTATATTCTTTGAGCTATATGTATGCGTAAACAATGGCATGGTTTATAATGACAAGTTAAACCTCATATACACGATATGAAATTATGTTTTGCGATGGCTGTTCCTTTCTAGTAAAGAGACAATAATGTAAGCAAAGAAAAAATATCTGCAGGTTGTAATTATGAAATATTGTTTTGTTGATGATTTTGAAAGTAATAATGATGATGGTGATGGTAATTGTGATGGTGAGATGATGACGATAATAATGATGATGACGACGATTATGATGGTGATGATGATAATGGTAATGATATCGATGATGAGACAGACATGGTAATAGTATGTTCATGTATATACGAGTAGTTTATCTAGAATTATTTCCTAAATCACGAGTCGAGTTTAAAACTGAAAATGAGAAAATTGATAATATCGATGACGACGGCGATGCTGCTGCTGATGATGATGATAATGATGATGATGATGATAATGATGATGATGCTTGAGGTGTAATGACAATGGTGTTGATTTTTATGATGATGATGATGATGAGGCCACCGGGGTAAGGTTTCCTTCATATATTTACAAGTAGTTTATCTAGTATTTATTTTAAATCACAAGTCATTTAAAAATTAAAATGAGAAGGTTCATAATTACAATGTCGGCGATGCTGCTGCTGATGCTGCTGATGGGATAATGATGATAATGATGATAATGATGATGATTATGATGATGATCTAATACAATAATTTCCACACCAAATTGCAGTACATGGGAAAGAAAGGGATATACCCTACCACTTGTTGTACACTTACTTCCTCATTGCCATGTCAAAAATTCAAATACCTTTACAAAGACCATAATGATGTGTTTATTTACTGAACAATAAATATCATAAATCTTGTTATAAAGATATGTTCATAAGGCATGTGTCAATTGTAAACGCTGCCTTAACGTGTGATTTATGTCTAAGAAATATCTACAACTTGTACTCACCGATAGCTTCTGTTGTCACGACCATAACCTCACCCACTAAAGACTTTAAAGGCACTTGCTGAAAAAGTAACCAACACCTCAAATCAAGAACTTTCAGAGCACTACAATCTTATTGCACCCAATGAATTTTGTAGAGGTATCTGTTTGTTTCACAAACATAACATAACTTCTTATCTATCACGTTAAACACGTCATTGCATCTCGGTGATCGGTCGTCTTGTGGGTGTACATCTTAAATATCCGCATTTCATCGTAACAAAAAGTTGCGTATACTCGTAGACTTTGTGTGTCTTTTAATAATAATTAAACGGGCTGGCTATTCATAAAACGTTCGTAGGTAGTCACACTTTCCTTTATGATCATACCCATGTTTGTATAAATGATTTTACATGTTTGTTTATTGTATGTAGTCTGAAGAGTCATCTTTATGCATCAGTGCATTATTAAATTATTTCGGACACAAAAAACCTTCAAACAGTAACATATAGTGTATATACACTTTCCTATAAATCAATCCTTATGAAGTGTTTGAAGACACATTTATGCATGTACGTTCAGACAAAGCCCGAGTTGACGATGAAGAAACAATTATCTTGTTGGATGGGCATGCATTGCACATATCATTAGATATCATCAAGTGTACCAGGGACAATGACTTTGTGCTCCTAGTGCTCCATTCACACAGTTCACATGCCTTTCAACCACCAGATGGTGGATATTTTGGTCCATTTAAGTATATGTATTACAATTGTTGTAACAACTACATGACATTACAAAGATGATCAGTCATCACAATGACATTGCTAAACTATACGAGAGAGCCTATCGGAATGCACTGACACTTGCAAATATTTCAGCCGCATTCAGTAACTGGGGATTGTTTTCAGATTTTGAAGTCAGCAACACCTGCAGAACGTCTGCGCCCACATATCTTTTTTTAAAATGAGTGTATAATTACCTGGTACTGATATCAGCCTGAGGACAACCGGAGGAACGGGTCGTAAACCAGCAATTAATTCAGCATATTTGAAAACAAACCAAATTCCTCCAAAAAGGGATGGAAGTGCGGAGGAAGGGTCATCACAGGGAAATTGACCAACTATGAGAAGACAAAAAACTCAAATGCAGTCAAATAATAAACCCAGATCCTCAGCCATCAACCAGTACTACTTGTAAACAAATACACCAGGGAGATATACATGCAGCTGTCCAGAATCTATAAAAGTGTGATGGTGGGGAATGGTGAGGACGACACGTACTGAACCTGTAAACGATTTCCCAACTTGTACTAGAAGATGCATCACTTTACTAGTTGTTAAATGTGCAGAATAGTGTCATTTAAGGTTCTGCGGTCCAGTATTGTCAGTAAAAAAAAAGCATTCAGATTATGTTCTGTCCACACTGCCAATAAACACTCCAGAAAAGGCTGCATTTTTTACACAATAAGTTTCATTTAACTGTTAATTACTTTCAAGTTACCATTTCATGCTTCTCTTCAGATTCTACATTTTACATAACAGCGTACAGAACAATCCACTTTCCGTTTCCATGAACAAATAATGATTTTAAAATGGCGGCTATATATAGGTATTCAATAAACTTGTGTTTACATTGTGAAGGACTTAAGCGGGTGAAAGGCCATTGTTGATTCAATTGGATGAAGGTAAATATTCTTATTATGTAATTAATCATTATTGTTCTTTTTTAATTATCGCCTGTGTGACAATGCCATGCAAGGAATGAAATTTCCCACGATTTTAATGACTTATTTACACTCTTCTTTAAGATGACATTAAATGTACATTACAGATGGGTTCCAGGAACCGAGCAGATAGATCCGTCGACTATATAAACCTTAGAACAGTACAGTGTGGGTTTGTTTCTTGTCAAATGGAAAAAGAAGGGGATTTCATGCAGTTTGATTTTCTGGCTATGGTGTGCCTTTGCTTCATCTAATGGTTTGTAGAACCTGGCTGGACGCCGTCAATATGACCATGACTGTGCCGGTGCGATCTAACAAAATCAAGCACACATTATAAGCTAAGATATCGTGGTCGTTCGTCAGCAGTTTGGTTTTCAAGAACAAAGATCTGCATTCCGCTGTTATGTTATGCATACACTTCTTTGAGTACGACTAACCAATTGCACAAAGTTTGTAAAAAAGATATCTTGAATTTTGCAAACGACTATTCTACTATATTGGAAAAAGTATTAGTAAAAGTTAGAATGTTTTCTCAGCATCTAATAATGAAAAAGGAAATGATGATGATATATATATATGTATAATTTATTCGCTTTATATGGTGGTTCATTTCTGAAATTACTAACAAACATTCGTACGGAGTTTACACTAAACGTAGTTTCTGATTGTTTCAATGACGAATACAACCACTTTGATCCAACAACATCCGGTCACTTAGTTAATATTGTCGTCTGAGAAGGAATGTTTTGAAGGCTGCCAGATTCAAATTAAAAAGTACTTTATCTCTAAAAAATATGTGTTAAATTATTGTCTCTCACAACAGTGATAACAGATAAACATCCATCACGCGTTGCTAAAGACTACAGGTGTTGAAAGACGAAGTTTAAATTTCTATTTAAAGAATAAGCAGAACATGTGTTTTAATTGCATTTCACATCGTTTATTGTGGAATATTTTCAGTAAGAAGTGTTAGAATTACTATACAAAGTACGTAATTAAATAAAATAAATCGTCTTTCAGAAGTTCTCAAATATTTATGTATGTTTCTGGTCATAATCCGAGAACATCCCTTATTTTACGACTGACTTCTTGTATTAGCCCGCAACTTGCAGTAACTTTACACCGTTCAGCTGGCTAACAAGTTAGTCAAATGTATGCATTCAACAATACCTTACCATTTATATCATTATCAAAAAATAATCTGAACGTCATTCTAGATAAAAAAATCACAATGATCTATATCAAATATGAATATTTAGAATATTGCTTCAACTGATCTCTCGTTGTCTTTGCATTAACAGTACCTCACCTCTTCACAAAAGAACTTATAACTTGACCGATTAAAGACAGTCATTCTCCCTCTGTTTGAAACTTTACTTTTAAAACTTCTAATCGACATTTTACCTTACGTAATATTCAGTTACGTAAGCTAAGATACTTCGACACTGTAAGAGTGGTAAATGTAATGAACCGTGTAGATAGTGGTGTATTTTATTCAGTGTAAACTTACAAATTGTAGTCATCTGAGCCATCCAAGCTTTTAATGGACGCTGTTTAAACATATATGTGTAACATAATGTTCTAATAAATAAATTTATTCAGTTTTCGTCAAGGCATTTCGTTAAATTTCAGTTATTTCTAGCACTTAAGTAATGTGAGCCATTTTATAGTCGATAAGTTTACTGAGGTAAATGTAATTAATCGAAAGGTTAAGAGAGTGGGTTATTTAATACAGTGTATTCTTACTAAGGGCAGATATAACCCAGTGCACTTATTTACAAAGGCAGACAAAGTTCGTCCCGAAAACACACGTCTCAAACATGACAATTTGTCGAAAAGTAAAAAGGGCTATGGAGTCCTTTGTATCGTCCATCAGTTCAAATATCCCTGAATATGAATTTTGACTAAAACAAACAAGTGTTTAAGTACTTTTATATTTTTAATTAATCAACGATAAGATCTATAAATATAATTTAACCATTTTTATTCACATATTCTCACGTTCTTCCATTGGATGTATATAACGAATCCCCTGTGTATTTTAGACAGCAGAAGAGATACTCTGGGTATATTCTGTCAGAGTTTACAAAGTTGGGAGTGAAAATTGTCATTCATGACATTGTAATCATTATCCTCTGCCTAGTAAAGTCTTCACTGTTCAAAAACATGGGCATAAACATGTTAACCGAACGTACCGGTATTCGAAATACATTGGCTATTATTCATAATATTGTGTATGTGTATGTGTGTTTACTCGGTAAAAAAACAACAACAAAATATGTATTACATTTTGTTACTTTCCTTTATTATTGGTTGACAGAAGAAATAAAGGTACAACTATACACGATAACTATCTGGTAATTTCAAACCTAGTAGAAAGAGGAAACTTTAACTGTGAGGGTGAAGAGAACGTTGATAACTTGAATATATAAATTGTATCTAAGTGCCTCCAAAATACATATACGCCAACTTTCTGGATATTTATAATATAACACAGCTTACGTTATTAACTTTCAAACACAGCTTTCGTATTAAATATTATAAAACACTTAAAACTATTTCAAGCAAAAGGCGGTTGGTGGTAGAATCTATGTAACCGTTAGAACAAGAAAAGCAAAGATTTTATCTGTACTTGGTTGGGTGTAGATTCTTTAATAAGACTAATGAACAAATGGCCTGGAAGTAACAAAACCTAGAAATGTTATTGAGCAAATATTGTAACGTATAATCGATAATACATTAAAGTACAGCAATACATGAAATAGAGAAAATACCTAATAATTATTCCATACAAATGACAATCAATTATTTCAGGCAAACATCAGCCGAGCTGATCAATCTCTTAAAAGATTCAATGTAAATGTATATACAATTATCTGTCACGATGTTTCCAGTGTGAGATTCAATGACAGAATGAATGGAGAGGGGAAAGAGTAGAAAGAGAGGCGGCAAATCTGTAGTAAATAAAAACAACTTACACATCAGACAAACCGGTTTAAAACCATCTCACTCACTAACCATGCCGCTTTAACAGTACCTTTATACAGGACCGCACATGGTAGAACGATATACACGGACAAAATGAAACATGCGGAAAAAATACGACAAAAACACACTCTTGTTACATCTATATTAAATGGTTGACCAGTAGTCAGTTTCAATCCTGCACAAATTCTCGGATTAACATCTTGGTAAACTATCGGAAGCTGTCTCACATAACACAACTGCAATCGTTATTTTGTTTAGACTGTTTGTTACGTTAGTGTATCGTTTATGTGCATTTAATCCCTGTTACCAGTGTGTGCTGTTTCAACAAATAATCAAGACAAACCACACTTTTTCCTCATACATTCACATACGGAAAGCACTTTTCATCTAAAAAGATATCTAATGGTCAGTGCTATGCCCCCACTCCGAAAAATTGTCATTGAGGAAACATAAACCATCAATCAGCGAGAGTCTTGTGAACTGCATAATATTCATAATAAGGAAAGATGATAATTTCAATACTTTATAAAAATATTTGTTTCTTTGACGTTTGTTAAGCCGTATATACGATGCATTCTGGCATATTATAGTGACTAAAATATTCATACGTTTAATTTGTCGTTCTGCGTATATAATGATTTTGCAAGAATTTGAATATACGCTATACTACACCTGCTGTATAAGTTCAGGTGTACGTGCTGATTTTACTGCATGGTTAGTCTGCTGATATCGTTACCTTGTCCATTATGCATAGAGCCACTGGATACGTACATAGTCTTGTTATTCCTGATGTACAGAACCGCCGTAGGATAAAATAATCCTATCTTCCCCAGTGATATGACGCCAAGTTTGGCACCTTCCGGTGATACAACGTGAATGGTGTGGGTCTTCCAGCAGCATAGATAAATGCAACCACCGTCCCCTGTGGTCACGCCCTGTGGACTCTCTAGCTGGTAATCTTTGTATACCCATTTGAGAACTCCCGTAAGGTAATGGCATGTGAGGCTGTTATTTTTATCATCAATGACATAGATTAACTTGTTATCAGGACTGAGTGTGTGGCGCCGAGGATTTCGAAATAGAGCATGGCCAGATGGGTCATTTTGGATAGAACGAAGAATCTGACCATTCAAGTCTAATATCTCAACTTTTGCTGGAATGTTGAATGTTACTACAAGAGTTTCTCCAGTGCAGCGAATTCCCCTACATTGGCCATCAACATCCATACTACTAATTCGATCATTGTTGATGTCCGCAGAGAAAAACTTGATCTGTTTGATCTCTGGGAAAGTAACAGCTACACGTCCTCTGGGGAGACTAGTTATATCCACAGGTGGTGAGGTAAGTAACAGTCTCTTCATGATCTGGTTATTAGTTGTGTCTACCCACTTAAGACAGTTATTCATGTTATCAGTCACAATCAGTTGTGTATCGGATATAGCAACAATACCGCAAACATAGCAGTCAGTCTTGTCACCAGGTGACTTAATGGGCATTTTTGTCACCGCTGTGCATACTGTAGAAGGAAGGGGCCCCAATTCCACAGGAACATGACTTTCTATCATCTCACACTGGTCCGCGGATGTAGGCGATGGCACCTCTTGAACAAAGATTTTACAGCTTTTCTCCAGCATGGGTTTGACAGGAGGTTCATTTAAGAAACCGAATTCCTGAATGTGTATTTCTTTGCTTAGCTTTTCTAGTTTTTGAACAGTGCCAAGTATCTGCTCTTTGTTCTTCTGTACAGCTATAAACAACTGGTCATTCTGCTTCAATCTTAGGGCCAAATAGCTATCGATATTCTCCATGCATGCACCCACCTGCTGCTCATATGATACTTTCATATCTGTCAAACGATCTAGCTTTTCATTGTTATCTCGTTTTACTCTCTCAGCATTGTTAGTTACTTCATCTTCTAATTTGTCCAAAAGCGTTTCTATCTCTACCCGAAAACTCTGGAAGTTTTCTAAAGTGGTAGCATAACATTGATCATTTGTTAAACGACAGTTTTGTATCATTAGCATTAACCTGGACGATAATTCCTTTTGCTTCCGTAATGCCGTTTGAATCTTTGCCATATCATCTGAAGACTCTATATTCTCCGACAGTCTTGCAATTAAAGACTTATTAAGACAGCCGCTGTGTCCCTCGACGAAACACAGAGCACACCCAAGGGTTTTATCATCAAAACAAAACATCTCCACTTTCCTACCGGCATGTTTCAAACATGTCTCTTCACCAATAGCAGTTGGTCGTTTGCTCGGCATTTCATCACCGTATAGAACAGTGTGGTCTTTCGATGCCCGTAGTTTCTTGTGCAGGTTAATACAGGAGCTGCACAGGTAGTCGGTGCAAGACTTGCAGAATCCTGCTGCAGCGATAACCAGGTCCGACTCTATGCACTGGTCACACGGAATGTCCTTGGCATGTTGACCAGAATCGGCCGGCTTTTTTGCCTTTGTCGATGCCCTGTCAGATACTGTGTCCATGCTGGCTGAAAATCTAGAGAAACAATGTGATCAACGTATGGCGAGGATGATGTTGACGATGATGTTAACAATGATGGTGGTGATTAGGATAGTTATAATGATGATGATAATGACACGCCCACGGTCACAATCACTTTAACACAATATCGTTTTCTATGCTAGTATATCAATTAAGAGGAATAACTACGCACGTTAAAAGCGAACCAAATTTATTTTAATAATCAGAATGGCTATCGATTAATTTCTTCAAATATATTTTGTTTAGAAAAGTTTGTAAAGTACTGGCATTATTCAACTAATTATTTTGTGATTGAAAATATGTATTAATTTAATCATTGTAGAGTATATTTAACTTAATAGCTGATTTAGATCATTTAACCACACGTCTGCGCGTTCATTTGAATCTAGCGAAATGTTTTCATCGACAATATTGACTTATCTCTCCAGCTATCAATCACCCATCATAACTCCCCAACCTTATCTATCCAATGGTCAACCAACCATCATAATATCAATTACCCGCCCCTCCCCAACCTATTATATCCCAGGATCAACCACCCATCATAATATCAAATGCCCCCAACCTAGTCTATCCCAGGATCAACTATACATCATACTATCAAATGACCCCCCCAACCTAGTCTATCCCATGGTCAACCACCCATCACAATATCAAATGAGCCCCCAACCTAGTCTATCTCATGGTCAACCACCCATCATACTATCAAATGACCCCCCAACCTAGTCTATCTCATGGTCAACCACCCATCATACTATCAAATGAGCCGCCCCTTCCCAACCTAGTATATCCCATGGTGAACCACCCATCATAATATCAAACGACCCGCACCATCCCCCAAACTAGTCTATCTCATGGTCAACCACCCACCATAATATCAAATGACCCGTCCCTCCCCAACCTAGTATATCCCATGGTCAACCACCCATCACAAAATCAAATGACCCGCCCCTTCCCAACCTAGTCTATCCCATGGTGAACCACCCATCATAATATCAAACGACCCGCACCATCCCCCAAACTAGTCTATCTCATGGTCAACCACCCACCATAATATCAAATGACCAGCCCCTTCCCAACCTAGTCTATACCATGGTCAACCACCCATCGTAATATCAAACGACCCGCACCATCCCCCAAACTAGTCTATCTCATGGTCAACCACCCATCATAATATCAAACGACCCGCCCCTCCCCCAACCTAGTATATCCAATAGTCAACCACTCATCATTATATCAAATGACAAGCCCCTCCCCAACCTAGTCTATCCCATGGTGAACCACCCATCATAATATCAAATGACCCGCTCCTCCCCAACCTAGTCTATCCCATGGTGAACCACCCACCATTATATCAAATGACAAGCCCCTCCCCAACCTAGTCTATCCTATGGTCAACCACCCATCATTTTATCAAATGACTAGTCCCTCCCCAACCTAGTATATCCCATGGTGAACCACCCATCATAATATCAAATGACCAGCCCAATCTCCCAACCTAGTCTATCTCATGGTGAACCACCCATCATTGTATCAAATGACCCGCCCCTCCCAAACCTAGTCTTACCCTTGGTCAACCACCCATCATAATATCAAATTACCCGCCCCGCCCCTCCCCAATCCAATCTATCTAATGGTCAACCACTCACCATTATATCAAATGACCCGCCCCTCCCCAACCTAGTCTATCCCATGGTGAACCACCCATCATAATATCAAATGACCCGCCCCTCCCCAACCTAGGCTATCCCATGGTGAACCACCCATCATAATATCAAATGACAAGCCCCTTCCCAACCTAGTATATTCCATGGACAACCACCCATCATAATATCAAATGACACGCCCCTCCCCCAACCTAGTCTATCCCATGGTCCCAGTACTGCTTTTGATACAAATCACTGTTTATTGCTTTTTCAGCATGTGACAATGCCAATTAAAACATAAATCAGATATAACGTATTGTTTCTTAAATTAAAATTCACAAGAATATTTATATAATATATTTAACTGATTAAATTGATATTAATTAGTATTTTAATCAATTCGGGCATTAATCAGAATTTATGTTACCTGCCAAAACAGGCGTTTAAAACCGGGGTAGGTCAGTACTTTCCAACAACGTGCACTATATTCATTATTGTTATATAACTATATGTTATACAACACTCTACAAATCTTTCTGTTTATATCTACATGTTTACAAAGTGAACCTTTTTCATGAGTATAGTGATGGTTTCGAAGATATTAGAATTCAAGACATTCGACATCCAATGTTAATATAACATGTCGCCTCTATTAACGCAAAGCGTAATATCCCAACACACGAAAGTCGGTGGAAAACAAAGGGAAATACCCTACACATTAGACATGTGTAAATAAACCTCCGTATTGCCGTCTCATGTAATCAGATACAAGTACAAGGAAGAACACAGCATGACCTTATTTACCAACAAATAAATGAACTTCAACAATCAGGCTATACACATATGAACGTATGTATATATGATAGCTGTTTGTTTCTTTTAAAAGAAAAAAAATCCACAAATGTGGATTAAATAGAAAACAAAGAAAAATAAAATGACTATGCTGACGACGATGACGATGACATTGACGATGTTGATGATCATAATGATGCTAATGCTGATGATAATGATGGATATAACGATCATAATTAGCAAAATAGATAGAACAGATGATTATAATTATGACGACATTATTGTTTTGTTGTTGTTGCTGCTGCTGATGATGATGTTCATAGGATTAGACCATCAGTATGTATTATTAAATGATATTTCGCCTCTAGTTCAATAAAGCGTAAATACCTCACCACCTTCAAATCCATTTCATAAAAAGGGAAATACCCTAAAACTTGCACATTGCCGTGTGTAGTAATCCAATATATTTACAAAGAAGAGCATATCAATTTACTTAACATGAACATTGAACAATATAGGTCATAGATATGTTCATATACAAGTGCCAGTTGTATACTCTGCCTATTTATTTGTAAAAGGTAAATAAGAAAAGGTCCTTTCAAAATTTCCACAGATATTTAAAATTATATCTACCTGTAGACTAAGGCAAACAAGGTAAATGTAAATGTGACAAAAACACAGAGACGAGACATAACACACAAAAAGAAAAACCACCACTTACCGCCTTGGAACGGTCAGTCTGCAAAAGGGCCGACTGTAGTGCTTAAACCTGGTTTGTGGAGCGCTCCAACCTCGCACTTCCTGAAGGTTTTTCTATCAAACAAACAGTGTAAATAAAAATATCCCATCAAAGTGAAACAACTAACTGTAAGCATCTGCATCGGGAATTAAAACAGATACAATGAACTTATGTACATACATAATAACTAGTAATTAAATAAACTATCAACATATGTACAGTAGATAAAAGCCTCGGCAACCTAAAAGATTCCAAATTAGAAAGTAGTTTCAAATAAAATAAAACAGTACAAGAATTTCACCCATGTGCGAAGACGTATCTTCACCATGGACTCACCGATTTTCTATTACTCCTGACCCATGACCTACACACTCAACTAATTATTATTTATTTGCTGGACACAATCCCTAATAATTCACATTTGGAATATTCAAATCTCTATAGTCTCATTATACTCTATTGGTTTTGTGAAGTTATTTGTTTCCTTTACATAAAATGACCTTACTTCTTATCTATCACGTTAAACACGTCCTGTTATGTCGTTGATTGGCCGCCTTGTGTGTGTACATCCCAAATATTCTCACCTCTTCGCCTAATAGGCTGTCGCACTTCCTTGTTGACTGTTTTCGTAAAATGTGTATGTTTTCTTAATTATTGAACAAAGCCTCCTATACATGTTTGAGTAATTAACTGCACGTATTTTTTATGTTTATGAAGTCCAACAGTACATTTGCGACTTTTGCTGTATTTTAAGTCCTTTTGCATACATACTCGAAAATTTTCAAGGCGCGCATACGTCTCAAACGATAAACAGCGTTACGTGTGTGTTCGTTTCCCGGTCAAGGAGTGGATGGATTCAAGTTAGATGATCTTCCATCTGACTTGCGATCTGCCCTTGGCTCATTTGGTGTATTCTTCTTGCAATAGCTAGATGACAAACTTACTGCAATGTTAATAGTGACTGCTTATCTGCCACAACTGGTAGATTGTGTGCGTAACAGTTTGTAAATCCCTCACAAAATGGGAAGTAAGAGTGTATTTAAGCATCTTAAAATCAAATAAAAAACAAAGAACAAATAATGTATTGATTTAATAAGGTGGATTAGATTCTTAAATCAGTAAGACACAATCATACGTAGTTTACGCCAATGTTTCTGTTAGTTTCAATGACGAATACTACCACTATGATCAAAACATCCGGTGATTCATTATCGTCTTCTGAGAAAGACTGTAACACATCTATCAGATTTATATTGAAATGTGTATTATCTCTAAAATATGTTGCACAACACAACTGATATCAGCAAAACTCCTGTTCTCATATGCTAAATACTTAAAATGATAAGGTACAAAAAGAACTTTGAACTTCTCTATCAAAATAATAAAGACGTGGATTACTGATGTAATCTGAATTACTCTATAAAAAGGTTATGAGAAAACATGTTTCAGCTTTGACAAGGTCCCAAATATTTAGATATGTTTAGATGTGTTTCCGGTCTTATTCGCAGAAGATCCGGTCGATTATCCGGCTATCTCATGACCTACATTAACTAGAATTGCATCCATGACATCGGCTTGTAGACAAGTGAGTCAAATATGAACATTAAGCATTATTTGTTCACTATCTATTCTTAACATCTGAATGTTCTTCTACATGAACAAATCACATTGATCGTTATAACATTATAACATGTAAATTTTTAGAATTCTTGCTTCAACTGATATCTCACTGTATTTGTACATAATGAGTTTTAATGAAGGTTTAGTATGTTAATAAATACTGTATCTCCAAAGTCAAAGTTGATCCGAATTTGAACAAAATTGTGCATTTAATTTGTCCAAAGTCCTTTTAAAGTCCAAAATAATGTCCGAAATGGCAAAATTATTTAAAGAAATACAAATACATTAGCTGTAATCCAAAGCTATCTTCCCACACTGCTGTAATTTTAAAACACGTGTTTATATTATGTTATAATTATGTATTCACAGCTGGTATTTAAGGTATAATGCTAGTCAGGCCTAATGTAAAACAAGACGAACACCATACCGTTAATAATATTTGCATTAGTCATTGAAACATTCCAGAATATACTACGAGTCATTACGACTCATTACACATCAAATGTGACAGAGAACAATGAGTGACGTAAGCAGTGACGTTAGCGGGGAGGTCGGGGGTTCAAACCCCGGCCGGGTCAAACCAAAGACTTTAAAGTTGGTAGTAGTGGCTTCCCTCCTAACGTTTGGGGCTAAGAGGACAGCATTACGCCTGACTCGTCGGTGTCAGTATAATGGACCGGCCAGGTTCAGTCTCTGGGCACCTAATACGTGCCCCTGTGCTATAATGATAGAAATGTCGCTGCACAGTATCGGCGAAAATGCCGGCAAATCCCAAATCCCAAATCCTAAATACGACTATCACAGGGTCAAATACTACATGATGACGTGTTTGGCGTTGAAGAAGGTATATGAACTCAAACACAAGGGGCTATTCAAAATTATTATTTTGTGTTGCTTACCTCAGGGAAAAATGATGTTTAGTTTCCGATACATATCCACTCTCTAACAGGGCTATATATCAACACGATAGTGATAAACATTCGTTGTGTGCTTATTTATTGCTGCGATTTGACCGTGTGTACAGGGAAGATGTCTTAATTTATTTCCTTAAAACCTTTGTGATTAGAATCTATTGAAAAACATGATAATTCGCGTATATTGCTTCCTGTCAACTTGTCATTATCCCATTTTCAGAGTAGAATCAGACCAAGGTAGCAATTACCTGGAGCAATGTGCAGTACAAGTATTACGCAAGGCTTATTGCCTCGTTGCTGGTACTGCGATCTTCCAACCTGAGTCGATGGCGTGTTCAACTTCTTCATCATTAGACCACAATTTGGTCATCATCAATGAAATCATTACTTTACAAGTTCCGTAATTACAAATTTCAGGCGACTAAGTGTGAACAAATTGCAAACATATTTCAATTAAAAAAAAACAACGATTTCCAATCTGCTTGAATTTATGATCTTATCTACCAGGCGTATATTTGTCTCGGTCGTGTAATACTTTATGTCTTCTCCATTCAGATACTCAACTAAAACTTACACACACAGCAAATTGTTTTAAACCGGATCTCTTCACACACCATGATTATGAAAGCGACACTTATAGGTGTACTGAAGACACACACTAACAGTTAAAGGTCCACTCAATTACCAAGCACTATCCATGTTTAAGTTCAATATTCAAACACATAGAACGAAGACATATTTCTTGAAAGAGCCCCAATATGTTTTCATTATATTGCATTTAAACATTGACAGATTAACAGAGAAACAGAGGCCGATTAGATGAGAATGATATCCAATATGTCCACAAATGGTAATTTCCATACGAACAAATTTGCCAGCCTCAAAATGAAAGTGCCTTTAAAATACCCCACTGGATAAGTTCACATGAGAACATACATAAAATGACAAAAACCAAAGGTTATCTCCGTTTCAATTTTCACATAGTCTCTTCATCCTTGTCCTTGAGGTAAAATATTTTGAGTTGAATGGGGAGTCGATGTTATTGTTGTAAAGAATGCGTGTTTAAACTTGGTTAATCCATGTTATTGTGAGTCTGAAATAGCGATTCAATTATCCGTCATACTTTTAAAATTTGTTCCATCTAACTTTACTATAGTTAGCACTGTAAACCAATCTGTACAAAGTTATATGAAAAACATTGTTCCTTTGACAAGAACCCTATAATTATATTGTTTTAATCACAATTCTGACTAAACTGATTATATTCTTCTAATTACAGTATTGAATAGCTTTGTTTATTGTTTTGTTTACATCATTGACAAGCAATTCTATTATAATGATTTCATAATTGACAAGCCATTTCCGTTATTTTTATTACATTTTTATATAACGTTTTGTGTTAGTTTTGCTTTATTTGTGTGATTTCAATAAAAATGTTAATAATTTTAATGAGCGTTATTGGTACACTTTTGTAAGATGTTAATGACAATAGTTTATAAGTGTTTGTACTGTTTATATGATACGGTGCTCGCATGTGTGATTCACATTTTTAATAAACAAAAGTCAACTATGGCTTAAAGTATATTAACACATTCTAATAGCCCAAAACAACGATTACTTTAATGCCTACAATAAATACATTTAACATAGTAAGTAAGTAATAACATCGCGTACTCAACGTCGGACAGAAAATCCCATCTCTAGTTTAAATTCAATAGTAGTACGTTCTTTGACACTAAAGTATTATTTATACGTTAAGAATAAAGCATGAGGTTTTTTACCATTTATTATCGGTGTATAGAAACCATAATTAATCAACACTTGCCACAGAAAACTTTTTTATCGAACACAACAAAGAGGACAATATTTTAGGTTATTTTAGTAGTGACTATAATTTTTAGAAACAGACAATTTTGCCCATACTACGCAGGATTTATTGGTCAGTCATTTCAGGAATTTAACCATAATTGGATTATATCATTTGTATCATAAAATGTTAAAACTTTTAAAGTTTTAAACTTACCAAATGCTAGATCATTTTAGTAGAACAGGCGACAATGAAAGTGTATTGCAAGTGTAATTTTTAAAAGAACGTCTACGCGACAATATGAAACAGCTTTATTTATTCACCATCACAGACAACAATCCGAATCACCTCTTGCATACACAATAGCTTTCCCATGACAGCGGATTCAATCAAATTATTTGCGTTCATGTATTTCGCAATGGTGTATAAAAGGTGAAATATCATTTTAAAGTTGAATTTGAATACTTTAAGTTTACTCCTCCTCCTTCCCCATCCTCCTCCTCCTCATCATCATCATTATGATTTACCACACAATCAACACACTTATCATCATAATTATTGCCGACGTCATCATCATCACTCCATCGTTGTCATTATCATCATCAACAACAATATCAACAATTATGTCATTTTCTTCAGCATACATGCAATTTAATTCGTAATTATCATCAACGCCAGCAATATCGTCGTTTTGGTAGTAATAGGTTTTGTCCTCCGCAGATTGCACAATACCACTTGTCGCATTATGTACAGTACTACATGACAAAGAATGTACCGTACCACCTGCCATATATTGTTAGGTACCACCTCTCACATAGTTTGTACAGTACCACCTGTCACATCTTGTACAATACCACCTTTCATAGAGTGTGGAATTACAACTGTCACAGATTGTACAGCACCACCTGCCAATTATTGTATAGTACTGCCTCTCACAGCTTGTAAAGTACCATCTGCCACAGCTTGTATAGCACTGCCTCTCACAGCTTGTAAAGTACCATCTGCCACGGATTGTATTGTTCTACATGTCAAAGATTGTACAGTTACACCTGCCGCAGATTGTAAGTACCGTCTGCCATTGGTTGTACAGTATCACCGGCGGCAGATTGTAAGTACCCTCTGCCATTGGTTGTATAGTATCACCGGCGGCAGATGGTAAGTAGTGTCTGCCATTGGTTGTACAGTATCACCGGCGGCAGATTGTAAGTACCGTCTGCCATTGGTTGTACAGTATCACCTGTCACAGATTGTAAGTACCGTCTGCCATTGGTTGTACAGTACCACCTGCCGCAGATTGTAAGTACCGTCTGCCATTAGTTGTACAGTATCACCTGCCGCAGATTGTAAGTACCGTCTGCAATTGGTTGTACAGTATCACCGGCGGCAGATTGTAAGTACCGTCTGCCATTGGTTGTACAGTATCACCTGTCACAGATTGTAAGTACCGTCTGCCATTGGTTGTACAGTACCACCTGCCGCAGATTGTAAGTACCGTCTGCCATTAGTTGTACAGTATCACCGGCGGCAGATTGTAAGTACCGTCTGCCATTGGTTGTACAGTATCACCGGCGGCAGATTGTAAGTACCGTCTGCCATTGGTTGTACAGTATCACCTGTCACAGATTGTAAGTACCGTCTGCCATTGGTTGTACAGTATCACCGGCGGCAGATTGTAAGTACCGTCTGCCATTGGTTGTACAGTACCACCTGTCACAGATTGTAAGTACCGTCTGCCATTGGTTGTACAGTATCACCTGCCGCAGATTGTAAGTACCGTCTGCAATTGGTTGTACAGTGGCACCGGCGGCAGATTGTAAGTACCGTCTGCCATTGGTTGTACAGTACCACCTGCCGCAGATTGTAAGTACCGTCTGCCATTAGTTGTACAGTATCACCTGCCGCAGATTGTAAGTACCGTCTGCAATTGGTTGTACAGTGGCACCGGCGGCAGATTGTACACTTCCACCTGCCGCAGATTGTACAGTACTACATTTCACATATTGTACAGTTCCACCAGCCGCATATTGTACAGTGTCACCTGCCGCATATTGTACAGTGTCACCTGCCACAGATTGTACAGTTCCACCTGCCGCATATTGTACAGTGTCACCTGCCGCATATTGTACAGTGTCACCTGCCACAGATTGTACATTACTGCCTGTCACAGATTGTACAGTATTGCCTAAAGGAGATTGTACAGTTCCACCTGCCGCATATTGTACAGTGTCACCTGCCACAGATTGTACAGCACCACCTGCCAGTTTTTGTATAGTACTGCCTGTCACAGCTTGTAAAGTACCACCTGCCACAGCTTGTATCTTACCACCTGCCACAGCTTGTATCCTGCAACCTGCCACAGCTTGTATCCTGCCACCTGCCACCGATTGTATCCTGCCACCTGCCACAGCTTGTATCTTGCCACCTGCCACAGATTGTATCCTGCCACCTGCCACAGCTTGTATCCTGCTACCTGCCACATATTGTATCCTGCCACCTGCCACAGCTTTATTGTTCCACATATCACAGTTTGTACAGCACCAACTGCCGCAGATTGTATCCTGCCACCTGCCACAGATTGTATAGAACCACCTGCCATAGCCTGTATTGTTCCACATGTCACAGATTGTACAGCACCAACTGCAGCAGATTGTACGGTACCACCTGCCACAGATTGTACAGTAACACATGTCACATATTGTACAGTACCACCTGCCGCTGATTGTACATTACCGCCTCTCACAGATTGCATAGGATAACCTACCAGAAATTGTACAGTTCCATCCGCCGCAGATTTTATAGTTACACCTGCCACGGATTGTACATTACCGCCTGTCACAGATTGTTCAGGATTACCTACCAGAGATTATACATTGTGACAAAAATACCCATCAAATCACCTGATGACAAGTGTCATTGCTCAATATTTTGTATAGTTGCATAAAGGATATGCCATTAATTTTGTCTGATTACAGGAATGTTTGTTTTAAATTGTTGGACACTATAAATAACCCGATCTTCTAGAGATGTTTCCTAACATCACACCCCCTTGTGATTATTAGTATCCCCGGGTCCTGTGTAGGTCTTACTCTCCCACAGATCCACAAAATTCTGATCATCACTGCGGACGTGAACAAGGAACCTCGAGGTGAATTAGATGTCGATTGCAAATGTTTGACAATTTGGGATGGGATGGGATTTGCCGGCATTTTTGCCGATACTGTGCAGCGACATTTCTATCATTATTGCACGGGGGCACTTATGAGGTGCCCAGGAACTGAACCCGACCGGTCCAATGACACTGGGGAAACATTGGTTGTATCATTTAACAGTTCTGCGGAAATTCAGACATTAGACCTGTATAGACAAGCCCTTCACTCCTTTCAACAGAATCCATCTCGTAATCTCAGGATGTTGATGGACCTTATATTATAAATAAATAATGCATTCATTTTGCAAAAGGATCGACTGTGTTGCTTAAACCTTACCAGATTTTGACTTGGCTTTGGTGTTGCTATCTTATTGTATCCCATGTGGACAGCTGAAATGGCTTTCTTGTCGGTCGACCATTAACGGAATGCTTTGAACACACCTGAAACAACAGGAAATATATGCTACACTGGCAAAAGAAATTTTAAAACACCATGTAGTTAAGTATGGGGCTATGCAAAAGAAATATCAACCCGTATCAAAGCAGCACTATAGATAATACCTAAGTTAATGCGAATTTAGCTCTGTTCGCTATTTTAATTTTAACCCATTATGGAATAAATGAAGAATTTGGGATGCGGAAATTTGGATCTAGTAATACGTAACAAATCTTTGTGAATATAGTTGTTTCTATTAACAGCTTTCAACCTCTCGCGTCTTCGCTTGTCATTTTTCGGCAGACAGTGCAATTTGAACGGGGCTACACATACACAGCCTTCTTTGTTCGCCGTGCAGCTTATATTCGAGTTTTTCACAAATTAATGTCCCTTTGGCTGTTTTAATACCAAACAACTGCCGCACTTTCTTTTACGGCATTGTTCAAAACCATAGAGTAAAGAATTATTCAGTCAAAACGCTTACTCTGACTTGGTGGCAACGCGTCACTTATCAAGGGACGTAAATGAGGTTAGCTTAATTTATGGCAATGTCTACAAGAAGCGATCAAGCCTGCTCCCCACATGGTCCCATAGAACGGCGAAAGAATGGATCACTAATATAATGGGAGAAGTGTAGATATGTTTCTTTAAAAAGATAATTAGCTTAACAGATATATATCCAAGATCTTAGTGAGTATGCGCCTTTACAGAATGGGAATAATTTTACCGCGAGCAACAAAGATCAGTTGTTGCTTCGTTTGTTCTGGGAGAGAGAAAACTGACAGATACATAAACGCACAGTGTGCACGTGAACTCAGGTCTCACAACCTGATGGCATATCGAATATTGCCAATGTAACTTCTGCATAATATTGGTAGACTTTGAATTTCCTTTTATTTCCTTTATCATATTTTGTATAAACACTTTGCTTAATGACAATCTTTTAAGTGGAGTCACGTGACTAGCACGTGATCATTCTAATGCGCACGCGCTGTCAGCTATACAATTATAAATGGTGAGAAAGATGCAAATCAGATCCCATTAAAATTCTCGTATTAATTTCATTTTTTTTTGCTAAAACATCATATACGATGTGTATTAATCATTGAATTTATTCATAGTCAAACGATACAAAAGTAACCCTAAACACAACTTCCGCTTGGAGTAACAATATGCATC
The DNA here is from genome assembly GCA_007844125.1 of Sinonovacula constricta. Lineage (NCBI taxonomy): Eukaryota > Metazoa > Mollusca > Bivalvia > Cardiida > Solecurtidae > Sinonovacula > Sinonovacula constricta. The sequence goes on from CM017564.1 coordinate 8,514,427, forward strand.
CTCTTGAGGAAGTAGTCTCGTTAAAACTATTAACCCTAGAAAATGGCTAGTTTATCGTACGAATCGATATGTCTGCACACCCAACATTAGATCCAAATGTCCGGGCAATGTGAAATTAAGCTAAACATTTTGTATATAGAGAATACCAGGTTAGTGTTGATATAGATAAATGTTAACATGCAAGGCTAAGAAAATCAGAAAGCACGAAGCTCTGATTTCCGGGCCGAGCATGATAACATTTACCTTTATCAACATTAACCTGGTATTCTTTTTTCCCACCATCAATAGTTTTTTTCAAAAGGATTTAAAAGGAAACATTTAAATTTACCGCTAATGCTCCTCCTTCACATGATCTAACATTCCAATGCAATACACGAAATTCATGCGCGTGCATAGAGTACTTCGGCTATAAGAAATAGTTCTATTTTACTATTAAAAAATAAGACAATAAACATATTATTTCTTTTATTTTATTTGCGCTATATAAAAGGTTGTAATTTTATTGATTACAATTATTAACAATAATGGTTGGAAAATAACAACAACAAAACTTACACCCTCGTGTAAAGTTATACATGTATTGCGTAATGTCAAGGACGTGTAACATTAAAGTTGCTACGCACATGGCATTAAGAAACGCGATTTACATTCGAGGTTTGTGTGTGTTTGTGGTTGTAAAAAGCAGTTTGCTCATGGATTTTAATTGTGGATGACATTGAAATTCTGAACGTTGAGTATAGCGCCATAAAATTGCGAAGATTGTTGTGATTTTGACAGGGTGACTTGCGAAATTTGGAGAAATGTTAGGATTGTAGGTGGTGTTCATGTTTACGTCTAGAAACTGTGATTTATTAGGACATTTGTCCAGATCTGTGTAGTCAGCTGTTTTTGGTTCAACTAAATAACAAGCTTTATCTAAACCATTTGAATGTTCATCATGTAACGGCACTTGATCATCAGGGTTTGTCCTCAGATTATACAGCTGCTTTCTGAGACAATCACAGTTTCAAGATCAATTTCCTTCTCAGAAATGTTAGGACTAAAGTCAAATTTCGCATCGAAATTCTCGTACCTAATCTCTACAACACTGCTTTGGTTTTAACACGATTCTTCCTCAAATTCTTTCAAACCAAATAACAACAGGGACTCACATAATCTGACAGTGTGATAGTTGTTTTTATTGTTGCAGACTACAAATTTGTATTTTTATTAATTTTATTACTATTCCTAAACAGTTTTAGTTATGTGCATGTATTACATTTTTTTAATTGTAAATGTGTACATTTTGAATAATAAATTATTTATACAAATTTTCTTATATAATTGTTAAATATAACTTCGGAAGGTTGCGGTCAACTGTCCGGTAAGCTCAGTCGGTTAAGATGCCGCTACTTAAATTTTCAATCCTGTAGGACAGAGATCGAGACATCGCTCAACCAGACTTTTTTCATACCCTCGTTTGCTCCATTAAACCAATCTTTATATTATGGACATTTCTGGGATGATCACAAGAATAATTATGCGATAAATGAGTTTCATTCACGTACACATTCCTGATCGTTTCGTCTAAAAAGTAGTCCGGTTTAGAGCAGGTGCGCGAATATCGGTTGATAAAGCTCATCTTTATCACACGGGTTATATCAACCGATATTTACAGAGGTGGTGGGATAAAGATATCTACGAGCATGAATCGATAAATATACATGCATAATACATGGGCGCTTAAATGCAAATCACTGACTTTTAACATCAGTCATACCTTTCATTGTATTATAACGGTGATTACACTTATACGAAGTACCGACAGGAAGTAGAACCTGTGACTTTTTCTTTTTAAGAACAGTTTGTTGTAATGTTGTGACATCAGATTTCTTATTCAAAAGGAAATCTTAGTGTTTTGGCATCAAAAGGAAATTGAAACCATTTAGAATTAATATAACGCAAACAGTCCTATGCATAATAGTAGACTTATCCACCTTTATCAAAAGTACATATTGAAATGACACTAGGGGGTTACCAAGTGGTAAATTGAAGGTATGCGTTTTTTACTAAGCTGAACATTGATACATATTACGAACGTTGACGCTTTCTTGAGTGTTTCTGATAGGAAATAAATAAGTCTTTTTGTTACCGATATACGGTTATGGGGGCAATAATAACTGGGTCGTTGATCAATTTGTTTCCAACGTTTCCCAACTAAAATTAAATATTATTTACTAGGGTCATGTAAATTACGCCATCCCAATTGTCTTTAAATATTAAACAAACCCATACATTTTTGTAAGAATATATCTGATTGAATAATTATTCATACCAATTATTATTCGACTTCCATCCTCAGCCATTGTTGAAACATAGTAGGTGACCACAGCCACAATAATGTCAGGACAAATTTACGAATCGTCTCTAGTCTGTATGTAGGTAGTCGGTTTGTCCCTGACATTCTTCTATGTGCTGCTTCTTTGCTGAACACATCTCATATGACAGCACAACGTAGTTTGAAGGTGAGCTCAATCTGCTTCCTCCAAAGCAACTTCATGTTTTAATTCAAGTTGAAATGATTTACCATGGCTGTTAAACTATGTGATTTGCATCGTACATTTCTCCCGTAACTTGAACTCTTGTATCGTACTTTTGTTCATAGAGATATGCCATTTGTAGATGTAAAATAACGTTCATTTTAGACGTGTTGGTATTTAGACAAAACAAACGTTCAATGCTTACAAGTGAGCAAAACAAGCGGAGCATGGAAAATGTTATTTAGTTAACTTTAAAGCGATGCTCTCGTCATTGTTATCTTTATATATTGTTCCCTATATTATCAAAATACAAAATAAACACTATACAAAACGGTCTCTATTACCTACACTTGTTAACGTCTTTGTGAGGATTATAGTAAGAGTACGACGAAAAGAATACATTTTAGTGTAAACCGAAGAATAAGTTTGCTTGCAGCTTTGGGAACAGGCACGAATTTATGTCAACTTTCGAACGAATGAAATTAACCTATAGGTATTGTGTTAATGTTTGAATTAGCGGAAGACAACTACATGTGCTATAAACATGTTTGTCTATGAGTTATCGTAGTTATATTGTTTTTTCTACATACAGAGCATCTTTACGCCATTTTATCTCTTGTAGGCATATTGTTTCCCATATACATAACAGTTTAAAATTGTATAACTATAATACTAAACACTTTTTTCCAAAAAATCGCAGCAGATCATAAAGCGGAAAAGGACAAACAAATGGACAGTTAAATAAACAAAATCATCGCCAATATGGCGTTCTAGTGCCATTCCGTTTGCACTGTATATTCTATCTAGTTATCCCCCGCTTATAAAATCTGGAGGGATATATTGTTTTGGCGTTGGCCGTCAATCTGTCCGTCCTTCTGTCCGTCCTTCCGTCTGTCCGAATTTCGTTTCCACGCTAATTCTCGCAACTACTGACTGGATTTCAGAGAAACATTGTGGGAACTTTCAAAACCAAAAGGAGATTCATACATTCTCGGCATATTCCGCTTGGACTCAACACAGATATGATTAATTATGCAGTATGTATACAATGTAACACTCGTTTCTGGCCTATTTCTCGACTACGGATTATTGGATTTCAATGATACTTTATGGGAACCGTCAATACCAAAAGGATATGCGCAGATCTTTGGCATGTTCCAGTCTTACTATTTAACATAGAGTCATTGGCCCTGAATAGTAGAACCCGCATGTATTTCCATTTTTTATTTAAATCAGGACAAGTGAGGCTTTTGCTTTCGCTACACTTCCTTGACTTGTATTTCTTCTTTTGAACTGTTTCGATTATGGTGATAAAGTACAGCATTTTGCAATTCTAACGTATATTTTGTTGTATCGTCTGTCATCTAGTGATGTACTGCTTGAAATAAACCAATCGCCTGCACTTATTGCGTAAGCCATTTAAATACGTTTAATGCAGTTTTTCAACGCCAGCAGACGTTAAGCATTCTTAGAACAACAAACGATCGTCCTAAGCATTCTATTTTATTTTATTTGCTTTTCGGTTTAAGCACAATAGTAGCAAATAAACGTTATCATCCTTCAGTTGCTGTGTAGAGCAGATGCACATGTAATAAACAAGTATTTAAAAATCAGTTTACCCAACAACAGTAGTCTGTATTTTATTTTGCAGCACATATTACCCTTTCTTAGGAATATATTTAACCCCGAGTTTAAACGTAAACCTTTGCAAAACTCTACCAGAATCGCTTGACTCCCAAACAACAACTGCACGGATACAGGCAGTTTTAATTAAATACATCTGCTAAAGGCTCTAGTGCGGCACTTAGCCAAAAATATACGGCTCTCATCCGTCCGGTCATTAATTAAACCAAACTCCAATGTATATCCTGTAATATCAAATCATAATATATAATATCATCGTCCTTGTAGCAATACGATCACGTGTTTCCTGAAATAGCATATACTACGAACATAATTGTGACTTTACTCATACGTTTTCTTTCGTGCCGTCTTGTTGTTTCTAAACGGTTTGCATTAAAAAAAACACACATGGATAGAATGCAGACACGGTTATTTATTGTGCTATGTGTTAGTGCAACAGAGGGCAATCTGCGATATAAAGAGACACAATTGGAGCAGGAAGTCAAGTTCCTCCGTCATGTTTCTGTACAGCTTCAGCAAAATTTGGAAGATCAACAGATGTGTAAGAATTACACAGAATACCTACAGGCTGAATCTTTCAGAAAGACCGAGAACGCCACAACAGAAATCTCACATGAAGTCTTCGACAGTTTGTCACGTAAGCTTGATCTTCTGAATAATAAACGACTGGACATCATCAGTACGGGAGTTTCGCATGAGAAACACGCCGTTCGGGAGACCTGAAAAACCATGGACACAAGTCTTAAAGAGTCCTTTCTGTTGATGAAGGAGTATGTAAATGAATTCGCTTTAACTAGCCTCCATGCTCGTGTTGACCTCTTGGAAACTTCTAAGACAAAAATGACTTTAATGTTGTCCGAGAACAGAAATGATATTCAGAATACATCAGCAAACATAAAAATTATAAAGGATGATGTATTGGAAGCCATAAATGACAAAATGAAAAAAATAATCGATTATTTTTGGATCTCGATAATGAAACACACTGGATGGATACGGTACGAATTGTTTATGTATAAACTGTCCTCTTCTAAACTAACGTTCAAAGAGGCCGTTGCGACATGTAGCGAACTTGGAGCCTGGTTGGTTGATGTCCAAAATGCGGAGGAGATGCAATTTTTGATTGAGCGCTTTGGTAAACAAGGGTTTTGGCTTGGGGCAACAGACCAACAATATGAAGGTATCTGGACACTTGTTAGCCGTGGCAGTTTGCAATACACAAACTGGTGGCCTACAGAACCGAATGACTCCGGTCATTATAAAGATTGTGCCATGTCGGGAGGTGGATATATTTCAAAATGGAACGATGTACGGTGTACCACGGAAATTCATTTCATTTGTAAAAGGGTATATTATTGGCACTAATGACAATGTTTTACTTTAAATATTAAACGCCTGTATAAATGCCAGCATGACCCTACATAACAGATACAACAAACTGCTTACAAAAACTGAATTGGACTATCCCATGAATTGAGTACATAAAATGTACATATTCAGTTATATTGAATACTAGTAAAGTAGTTAAAATAACATATAAACACTCAACGCAGCATGCATAACATTGTAATTGTACATGTGATTGTACTTTGTATTTGCGCCATTTATTCCTTTAAAATGTGTATGGGCAGATTAAATTGTACCGATGTAACACTATAATTAGTTATGAGGAGCACATCATTTTAACATTGATAGTCAATATAATTTACTGGAAGATAACACGACTTTATAGTTGGACTTATAATATTTCTTCTTTATCTGGTGGGAACGTTCTGTTTGTAAATAAATAAATTGATAACGGAATATTTTAATGAACAAATAACTAGCGATTATAAATGAGCATGAGAAAAAACTTCTAATAATATGCAGTGGATGAAGTTGGATGTCTAAGGTTTTATGTATATTTCTAACTCATAAACGTTGTAGCTGATTTATCTCTTTGGTAAATATACATAGAAAAAATAATATATGACAAAGTCCTATGAGTATTGCAACATATACCAAACTCCGAAAAGGCACAGAACAAAGGTATTTCACATGCAAGCCAAGCGAAAAGTAAGAACAAATTTGTGATGAGTCATTTAAGGAAAAGAGCAAACACGACAGTTACCGCCTTGGAACGGTCAGTCGGCAATATGGACCGACTGGGGTGCTTAAACCGGTTTTACAGAGCTCTAACCTCGCACTTCCTGACGAGTTTCTCAAATGCAAGCAACGAAAAGAAAAACGATCTATTTGAAAACAAAATGTCCATGCGCTGATATTTTCTATACGTCATGACGAAAGTAGTGACGTCATCGAAAAATAATGTCCACATAGTGTTCAGAAAAGGAATATGGTAGTATTTCGATTTGAAAAACAACACAAAAATGGTTGACCACAAATGAAATTAACTTTCTGAATCATGAACAAACATGACCAGAGACGAATAAATGGTTGTAGCATCCTGTTCATGTGAAGATGGAATTGAAGAACCAAAGTTCAATGTCCATCAAAGGAAATACACGTAACAATCCTTATAGGATGAATTAAATGACAACATAGATTACATGCACGGGGAGATTTTTTACGACCGCCACACTGCACAAGTAACATTGTTGTGATCATGAAAAAGAATATATGACAAAGTCCTATGAGTATTGCAACATATACCAAACTCCGAAAAGGCACAGAACAAAGGTATTTCACATGCAAGCCAAGCGAAAAGTAAGAACAAATTTGTGATGAGTCATTTAAGGAAAAGAGCAAACACGACAGTTACCGCCTTGGAACGGTCAGTCGGCAATATGGACCGACTGGGGTGCTTAAACCGGTTTTACAGAGCTCTAACCTCGCACTTCCTGACGAGTTTCTCAAATGCAAGCAACGAAAAGAAAAACGATCTATTTGAAAACAAAATGTCCATGCGCTGATATTTTCTATACGTCACGACGAAAGTAGTGACGTCATCGAAAAATAATGTCCACATAGTGTTCAGAAAAGGAATATGGTAGTATTTCGATATGAAAAACGACACAAAAATGGTTGACTACAAATAAAATTAACTTTCTGAATCATGAACAAACATGACCAGAGACGAATAAATGGTTGAAGCATCCTGTTCATGTGAAAATGGAATTGAAGAACCAAGGTTCAATGTCCATCAAAGGAAATACACGTAACAATCCTTATAAGATGAATTAAATGACAACATAGATTACATAGGTATGATGAGATAACTGTATTGTCTGCATTTTTCTTTAGGATCACATATGCCGATCTTGCCAAAGTTGTTTTTTCTCTTTTGGGTTAATGACTCGTCACAAACGTTGTCTTACTGTTACATTTGGCTTGCATGCAAATACCTTTATTCTGTGCCTGTTCAAATTTCGGTATCTATTGCAATGCTCATAAGACTTTGTCATGTGTCCTTATCCTTAATGTTTCTTTTAGTTATACAAATGAAGTTATGAGTATCATTTAAAACGTTGTTAAAAACTAACGTGCTCGATCGTGTGCGCCTATTTTTATTTCCGAGTGTTGCATGGAGACAATCATATGTTTGTAACTTTGTTCGTGACGTTGACACAGCATTTTGCGTAAACGTGTATACATCTTACACGACTCATTAAAGGTAAAACAGTAAAATGAAATATTGTAAACAGTACGTTAAATAGCAAATGGGGAAATTAAAAGAAAAATCTATTTATAAAGACAAGTTAAATGTTACTATTCAATTGGCAGACCTTTCAAATATAATCCCTTCACCCTGGACGTCACTTGAGTGCACACGATGAGAAGCTGGACTGTCAGAGGTGTAATTATAATTTGTACATACATCTTATATAAACAGATTTCTTTTTCATGTGTTCATGTCTTTGTAAATCGATTACACATTCTCCATTTGGAAGTAAAGATTGATTATATATCGACATGTTGTATGATTTTCAATTAATCAATTATTACACATGTACGTTGTCGATTTGCAAATACTGATTGATTATGTATAGACATCATGCATAATATCAAAATAATCAATTGAAATGATGGCCTACTGAAATACCCAAAGCATTATTTTCGAAGAACATATCATGCACAAAAGATCAAAAGTGAGCGAGCAAGTCATAACTGGCTGGTAAAAAGTCAAAAAAAAAAGTTTTTACCAGCCAGTTATGACTTGCTCGCTCTCGCAACGCTGCCCATACTTTTGTTGCTAACGTTTCACAGAATACATTTTGGATTCAGAATGAATTCATTTCTTTTTATTGTTCAACTTGAAAAAAAAATTCTTAAGATGCAAATAACCTTTTGATGCAATCCGATATTTAAAATGAGTTCAGTTTATTTATTGTTCGACACTCCGGGTTTATTTGATAATTTCAACTGTGATTAATCAACTCGTTCGCGCAGCGCCCCCACCCCTCCCAAGTAAGATCAAGTGAATTTTTTAACCACCAAAGTATATTAAGTTTAAATTGCATTTTAAAAATATTTTTTGATATCATTGTAATAATTTAACATAAAACCTTCAGAAATTGTAAGAAGTCACTTACAAAGGCCCTTCTTATATGATAATACTGATACCTCTCAGGGATCTCCACCTCCATCTCCTCCTCTTTGATCATGTTTTCTCTATAAAGCAATTTGTTGTTGTTGTTTTAATTTACCACTTTATTTAAAATGTATTTTTTTCTTTTATTAATAGAAATGCTTCAACTGTTCATGATGTAATAATTGTTTATTGATAAGTAAAATTTTGCTAGCATTTTCCTTTTCTTTTCATGTTTCAACGTCTTGCTGCTCTTTTAATGTTCATGACTAAAAGCTGTAAGGACGATACAATTTAACATAACATAATGTTTTTTTGTTGTTGTTGTTGTTTTTTTATGACAAGAAACAAAAATTGTATCTACAATTAATCGTTTCCACGGCAGCTACGTCATCAGTAGCATCGGCAGTGGCCTAGGCATCAACAGCTGAATTGTGCTCTCTTAAAGATGAATGAAGTTTATTTTTGTATGACACAAAATTTACCTCAAATTAATCGTTTCCATAATTTATCTTGCGTGTGAGAGTAAGCATAGAAAGAATTAATGAATATGATTACGGATGGGATTTGTCGGAATTTTTGCCAATACTGTGCAGCGACATTTCTATCATTGTAGCACAGGTACACTTATGAGGTGCCCAGGGACTGAACAGAAAAAGTTTAAGATCCATCTTTAAGATGAAGTAACAGATATGGCTCTGTACAATTAAAATAACACCCAACTAAGTTCGAGCTAGGTAGGACGCATCTGCTTGGGCCAGGTTTTAAAAGTTAACAAACGATTTTTGCACATAAAGTACTGTCCGCGTATAAATGACTCTGGAACAAAACTATCTATGTGCATGTTGAAAATAAATACAAAAGAAACTCACAACTTTGGAAGTGAACATACGTATTTAATATACAAGAGACAATAACTATACCGTTCGCATCACGCGGTCAAGGGACATAAACCAGATTGGACTTTGACATTTCACTGTAAGAGTTATCCCCCACCCTGAAAAACCTATTCTTACGAATCCTCACCTGAACAAGGGAGACTAATTAAACAACACTTACAACATTAACAGAGTTATCCATGTTCTAAAAATAGATTTTGGGAGGAACTATACACCCTGTTTTTCCGAAGGTTCCTCAGGGAGGAAGTTTGTACCCTCATGTTTACCCTACTAGCAACCATTTATGATCATTATAACAACTTCCAACTGTTTGGTGGAGGAAGATCCCAGACATATAGAACCACCGGCACACCGCAAGTCAGCTGGAAGACCTTAGATTAAGCCCTTCGCACTGAACCCACGCGGTGATAGGCTAAGCAGTCAAAGGAGTTACAAAACAGCGACTCTACCACTATGCTTATGGCACCCCATATATTTATTAAAAGATGCTACTAAAATAATTTCAGCAGGTTTATCGGGTTACTGGTCTGTTTTACATATAAATTTCACATTGAAGCATGTTTTATAATGAAAACTTATGAAAACTTACTCCTGAATGGCACAGGTCAAAATGATATTAGAATAGGATGAGTTTAATGCTTATTCAGATGGGTATCGTATCTGACATCTATTATATTAGACTGTAAACAGTCTGTTTATCTTTGATTTTGTTCCAATGTATAGTGATACACAGTAGAACAAGTGTGGTGTTAGACAAGATGTGAAGTATGATAAAAATAAAAAGACAACAGCAGAAGATATGTGTTTATCTTTTATTTGTAAATGTTCTCATTAATTTCAACAGAACTTGGATGTTTTCCACTGGTCCACTTAAGTTTTGACATAGCGTTAAAACATAATTACCTCCAAAATGTAAATTAAATGTGCATGACCTCACATCAGTAAATGTGTGTCTGTTTGTTGGGTTTATCGTCTCACATCTTTAAATGAGTTAAAAGATTAATGTATAGGGAATTAGCCTTACGCATAGTCGTCAATCCAAATATTACAGTCGTCAGTATCCAACATATAGTCATGTTAGACATCATCCGATTGTTAACCGAAATGTCTTTCGTGAATGTTTGCAGGTCAAGCATCTCATACAGACAACCTCCGATAGTTAAGCGAGATTTCTTTTGAGAATGTCTTCAGAAATGAAATTGAGGACAGGGCAACAAACAACCGCCTTTTACTGAAAGCAATTGAAATTGCTTTAAATTATGTAATACGCAAGCATTGTTTTAAGTGTTAATATCGAAATGTGTGTTATTATGTTAATATCCAGACAGTTTGCGAATATGTACTTTGGAGGTACCGAGGGACACATTGTTTTTTTGTGTGTTTGCAGAGTGTCAAACGAATTTTATTAAATGTGTTTATTTAAAATGGTTTATTTGTCGTTGATCTGTTATCTATTATGCATGTAATTTTGTTTATCCGTTATATTCCATATGATCTTTTGTGCATGATATGTTCTTTGAAAATAATGCTTTGGGTATTTCAGTGAGCCCTCATTACAAATGATTATTTTGATATTATGCATGATGTCTATACATAATCAATATGTATTTGCAAATCGACAACGTACGTGTGTATTTATTGATTAATTCAAAAAATCATTAACATGCCGATATATAATCCATCTTTACTTGCAAATGGAGAATGTGTGTTCGATTTACAAAGACATGAACACATGAAAAATAAAACTGTTTATATACGATGTATGTAGAAATTATAATAACTTCTCTGACAGTCCAGCTTCTCATCGTGTGCGCTCGAGTGACGTCCAGGGTGAAGAAATTATATTTGGAAGGTCTGCCAATTAAATAGTAACATTTAACTTGTCTTTATAAATGGATTTTTCTTTTAATTTTCATATCTGCTACTTAACGTAAGAACTGTTAACAATATTTCATTTTACTATCTTACCTTTAATAAGTCTGTTTAAATAAAACTTAACTACATAAAATGTTATAATGTATATATTGTTTAAATTTGTTTATTAAAATCTCTTCTATCTTTAATTATGGTAATCCCATTGTATGTCTTAAGACAATTAAAAAGATAACTATGACGAGATTTTATTATTTTAATTTCGAATTTATAATTAACTTTATTTCACTTGTTTAATCTATTGTATGGTGGTGTTGTGTAAGATGTATACACGTTTACGCAAAATGTTGTGTCAATGTCACGAACAAAATTACAAATATACGCATGTCTCCATGCGACACTCGGAATTAACAAATAGGCGCACACGACCAAGCACGTTAGTTACTTACAACGTTTCTTATAATACTCATAAATTCATTTGTAAGATTAAAAGAAAGAAACATTAAGAATAAGGACACATGACAAAGTTTTATGAGCATTGCAACAGATACCGACATTTGGACAGGCACAGAATAAAGGTGTTTGCATTTAAGCCAAATGTAACAGTAAGACAACGTTTGTGATGAGTCATAAACCCAACAGAGCAAACCCATCAGTCACCGAGTTGAACTTTCCGTCGCTAAAAGGGACCGGCTGTGGAGATTAAACCCACACACTTCCTGAGAGGAGCAGACATTCTGAATGTAACTCAATATGGCTTCCTCAATGAATGTAAATATTGAAACGATATTTACTGCAACACAATATGCGCGTAGTCCGATAAACATGGCCATAACAGGGCGCAGGTATAAACGTGTTGGCTAATATGTACTATTTTTACCCAATTCTTTCGCGATGTCGTTAGTGGTTAAAGCTCAGAGGTTATACTGGTACACGTATATTTTCCTTTTATGGCAGTAAAGTTTACTATCGGTTAGCGTGACCTAAGACAGATATTTATCGACAGCACTTGCCGGTCTGTAACTGCACTAATTCAGCCAGGTATAGGTACAACATAGTTTCTATATTGTGCTGCATTCTGATGGGGCTCGCGATGTAGACGAATACGACCTTTATCATCGGTTTACATCAATTTCCTCAGGACAAAAAAGAAAAAAAAAACTTTGGCAAGATCGGCATATGTGGTACTAAAGAAAAATGCAGACAATATAGTTATCTCATCATACCTATGTATATTTACCAAAAAGATAACTCAACTAAAACGGTTATGAGCTAGAAATATACATAAAACCTTAGACATCCAACTTCATCCACTGAATAGTATTAGTTTTTTTCTCCTGCTCATTTATAATCGCTAGTTATTTGTTCATTAAAATATTTCGTTATCACTTTATTTATTTACAAACAGAACGTTAGCACCAGATAAAGAAGAAATATGATTAGTCCAACTATAAAGTCATGTTATCTTCCAGTAAATTATATTGACTATCAATGTTAAAATGATGTGCTCCTCATAACTAATTATAGTGTTACATCGGTACACTTTAATCTGCCCGTACACATTTTAAAAGAATAAATGGCGCAAATTCAAAGTACAATCACTGTACAATTACAATGTTATGCATGCTGCATTGAGTGTTTATATGTTATTTTACTACTATACTAATATGCAATAGGATGAATATATACATTTTATGTATTCAATTCATGGGATATTCCTATTCAGTTTTTTGTAAGCAGATTGTTGTATCTGTTATGTAGGGTCATGCTGGCATTTATACAGGCGTTTATTATTAAAAGTAAAACATTGTCATTAGTGCCAATAATAGTCCTTTTTACAAATGAAATACAGTTTACGGGAACACCGTACATCGTTCCATTTTGAACTATATCTGTCCCCTGATGAGGCACAATCTTCACCACTGGCGTCATTCGGTTCTCCAGGCCCCCAGTTTGTGTATTGCAAACTGCCACCGCTAACAAGTGTCCATATACCTTCATGCTGTTGATCTGTTGCCCCAACCGAAAACCGTTGTTTACCAAAGCGCTCAAACAAAAATTGCATCTCCTCCGCATTTTGGACATCAACCAACCAGGCTCCAAGTTCGCTACATGTCGCAACAGTCTTTTTGAACGTTTGTTTAGAAGAGGACAGTTTATACATAAATAATTCGTACCATATCCATCCAGTCTGTTTAATTATCGAGATCCGAAACTCTTCGGTTATTTTGTTCATTTTGTCATTTATATCCTCCAATATTTCATTCTTTATCATTTTCATGTTTGCTGATGTGTTCTCAATATCATTTCTGTTCTCGGACAACATTAAAGTCATTGTTGTCTTAGAAGTTTCCAAGAGGTCAACACGAGCTCGGAGGCTAGTTAAAGCGAATTCATTCACATACTCCTTCAACAACAGAAAGGAATCTTTAAGACTTGTGTCCATGTTTTTTAAGGTCTCCCGAACGGCGTGTTTCTCATGCGAAACTCCCGTACCGATGATGTCCTGTCGTTTATTCAGAACATCAAGCTTACGTGACAAACTGTCGAATACTTCATGTGAGATTTTTGTTGTGGCGTTCTCGGTCTTATTGAATGATCCAGCCTGTGGGTCTTCTGTGCAATTCTTACACAACTGTTGATCTTCAAACTTTTGCTGGAGCTGGACAGAAACATGACGGAGGAACTTGACTTCCTGCTCCAATTGTGTCACCTTATATCGCAGATTGCCCTCTGTTGCACTAACACATAGCACAACGAATAACAGTGATTTCCTTGTATCCATTTATTTTCTTAATGCAAACCGTTTAGATACAACAAGATGGCACGAAATAAGACGTATGAGAAAAAGTCACAATTATTTTCGTAGTATATGCATGCTATTTCAGGAAACACGTGATCGTACTGCTACACGGACCATGATATCATATATTATAATTTGATATTACAGGATATACATTTGTATGGTTTGGTTTAATAAATGACCGTACGCATGAGAGCCGTATATTTTTGGCCAAGTACCACACTAGAGCCTTTAGCAGATGTACTTAATTAAAACATGCACACATCGCCTGTTTCCGTGCAGTTGTTGTTTGGGAGTAAAGAAATTCTGGTAGAGTTTTGCAAAGGTTTACGTTTAAACTCGGGGTTAAATAAGTTCTTAAGGAAGGGTAATATGCGCTGCAAAATAAAATGCAAACTACTGTTGCTTGGTAAATTGATTTTTAAATACTATTGTGTCGCATTGATGCACGTGTGTATTACATGAGCATCTGCTCTACCCAACAACTAAGGATTTATTGCTACTATTTTGCTTTAACCGAAAAAGCAAATAAAATAGAATACATAGGACGATCGTTTGTTTTTCTACGAATGCTTAACGTCTGCTGGCGTTGAAAAACTGCATTAAACGTATTTAAATGGCTAACGTAATAAGTGCAGGCGATTGGTTTATTTCAAGGAGTACATCTCTAGACGACAGACGATAACACAAAATATAAGTTAGCATTGCAAAATGCTGCACTTTATCACCATAATCGAAAGAAACAGTTCAAAAGAAGAAGTACAAGTCAAGGAAGTGTGGCGAAAGCAAAAGCCTCACTTGTCCTGATTTAAATACAAAATGGAAATACAATTTAGGAGCCATAACTCTGTGTTAAATAGCCAAAACTGGAACATGCCAATAATCTGCGCATATCCTTTTGGTATTGACGGTTTCCATAAAGTATCACTGAAATCCAGAAAGTCGTAGTCGAGAAAAAAAGGCCAGAAACAAATGTTACTCTGTACACATACTGCAAAATTAATCAAATCTGTGCTGAGTCCAAGCAGGATATGCACAGAATGGATGCATCTTCTTTTGGTTTTGACAGTTTCCACAATGTTTCTCTGAAATCCAGTCAGTAGTTGCGAGAATTAGAGTGGAAACGAAATTCGGACAGACGGAAGGACGGACAGAAGGACGGAAGGACGGACAGATTGACGGACAACGCCAAAACAATATATCGCTCCGGATTTTATAAGCGGGGGATAACTAGATAGAACATACAGTGCAAACGGAAGGGCACTAGAACGCCATATTGGCGATGATTTTGTTTATTTAACTGTTCATTTGTTTTTCCTTTTTGGCTCTGTGATCTGCTGAGGTTATATGGGAAACAATATGCCTACAAGAGATATAATGGCGTAAAGATGTTCTGTATGTAGAAAATCAAATTTACCCCGATAACTCATAGACAAACACGTTTATAGCACATGTAGCTGTCCTCCGCTAATGCAAACATTAACACAATATTTATAGCATAATTTCATTCTTTCGAAAGTTGACATATATTCATGCATGTTTCCAAAGCTGCAAGAAAACTTATTCTTTGGTTTACATTTAAATGTATTCTTGTCATCGTACTCTTACTATCATCCTCACAAAGACGTTAACAAGTGTAGGTAATAGGTAATAGTTGTGCTTATTCTGGAATTTTGATTATATAGGGGAAAATATATAAATATAACAATAACAAGAGCATCGCTTTAAAGCTAAATTACATTTTCCATGCTCCCTTGTTTTGCTCACTTGTAAGCATTGAAGTATTATTTTATCTAAATACCAACACATCTAAATAAACGTTATTTTACATCTACAAATGGCATTATCTCTGAACAAAAGTACGATACAAGAGTACAAGATACAGGAGAAATTTACGATGCAAATCACATACTTTAACAGCCATAGTAAATAATTTGAAATTGACTTTATACACAAAGTTGCTTTGGAGGAAGCAGATTGAGCTCACCTTCAAACTACGTTGTGCTGTCATATGAGATGTGTTCAGCAAAGTAGCCGCACATAGAAGAATGTCAGAGACAAACCGACTACCGACATACAGACGAGAGACAATTCGTAAATTATCCAATTTGTCCTGACATGAGTGTTGCTGTGGTCACCTACTATGTTTCAACATGGCTGAGAGTTGAACTCGAATAATAACTGGTATAAATAATTATTCAGTCAAATATATACCTACAAAGCTTTATGTTTTTTTAATATTTAAAGACAATGGGGATTGTGTAAGTCACATAACTTGTAAACAACAGTTTAGTACAATGATAGACCCTAGTAAATACTATTTTTTTAGTCTAGAAACGTTGGAAACAAATTTATTAACGACCTATAACCACATATAGGTATACAAGACCTATTTATTTCATATCAGAAACACTCAAGAAAGCGTCAACGTTCGTAACATATATCAATGTTCACTTTAGTTAAAACGCATACCTTCAATTTACCACTTGGTGACCCCCAAATGTCATTTCAATATGTACTTTTGATAAAGGTGGATAAGTCTACTATTTTGCATAGGACTGTTTGCGTTATTGTAATTCTACATGGTTATAATTTCCTTTAATGCCAAAACACTAAGATTTCCTTTTGAAAAGGAAATCTGATGTCACAACATTACAGCAAACTGTTCTCAAAAAGAAAAAGTCCATGTCACATTTTCTACTTCCATTCGGTACTTAGTGTAATCACCGGTATAACACAATGAAAGGTATGACTGATGTTAAAAGTCAGTGATTTGCATTCAAGCGACCATGTATTATGCATGTAGTTTTATCGATTCATGCTCGTAGATATATTAAAAAATTCTTAGCCTAATTTCAGATTGCCCGGACATTTGGATCTAATGTTGGGTGTGCAGAAATATCGATTTGTACGATAAACTAGCCACTTTCTAGGGTTAATCTTAATAACGAGACTATTTTCTCAAGAGGATGCATGTTAAAGCTCCAAGCGGTGGTTGTGTTTAGGACTGATGTTGTATCTTTTGACTATGAATAAATTCAATGATTAATCCACATCGTATATGATGTTTTAGCAAAAAAAAAAAATGAAATAAATACAAGAATTTTAATGGGATCTGATTTGCAGCTTTCTCGCCATTTAAACTCTGAAAAGAGTTTATAATTGTATAGCTGACAGTGCGTGCGCATTAGAATGATCGCATTCAAGTCACGTGACTCAGCCCAAAAAGATTATTTAGCAAAGTGTTTATATAAAATATAATAAAGGAAATTCAAAGTCTACCAATATTGTGCAGAAGTTACATAGGATATATTCGATATGCTATCACGTTGTGAGACCTGAGACCACGTGCTTACTGTGCGTTTATGTATCTGTCAGTTTTCTCTCTCCCAGAACAAACGAAGCGACAACTGATCTTTGTTGCTCGTTTTGAAATTATGATCATTCTGTAAAAGCGCATACTCACTAGGATCTTGGACATATATCTGTGAAGCTAATCATCTTGTTAAAGAAACATATCTACTTCTCCCATTATTTCTAGTGATCCGTTCTTCCGCCGTCCTTTGGAACCATGTGGGGAGCAGCCTTGATCGCTTCGTATAGACATTGCCATAAATTATGCTAACCTCATTTACGTCCCTTGATAAGTGACGCGTTGCCACCAAGTCAGAGTAAGCGTTTTGACTGAATAATTCTTTACTCTATGGTTTGAACAATGCCGTAAAAGAAAGTGCGGCAGTTGTTTGGTATAAAATCAGCCAAAGGGACATTTATTTATGAAAAAAATCGTATATAAGCTGCACGGCGAACAAAGAAGGCTGTGAATGTGTAGCCCCGTTCAAATTGCACTGTCTGCCGAAAAATGACAAGCGAAGACGCGAGAGGTTGAAATCTGTTGATACAAACAACTCTATTCACAAAGCCTTGATACGTATTACTAGATGCAAATTTCCGCATCACAAATTCTTCATTTATTCCATAATGGGTTTAAATTAAAATAGCGAACAGAGCTAAATTCGCATTAACTTAGGTATTATCTATAGTGCTGCTTTGATACGGGCTGAAATGTCTTTTACATAGGCCCATACTTAACTACATGGTGTTTTAAAGTTTCTTTGCCAGTGTATCATAAATTACTGTTGTTTCAGGTGTGTTCAAAGCAATCCGTTTATGGTCGACCGACAAGAAAGCCATTTCAGCTGTCCACATGGGATACAATAAGAAAGCAACACCAAAGCCAAGTCAAAATCTGGTAAGGTTAAAGCAAGACATTCGATCCTTTTGGCAAATGAATGCATTATTTATTTTAAATATAAGGTTAATCAGCATCCTGAGATTACGAGATGGATCCTGTTGAAAGGATTGAAGGGCTTGTCTATACATGTCTAATATCTGAATTTCCGCAGAACTGTTAAATAATACGACCAATATTTCCCCAGTGTCAGCATACTGGACCGGCCGGGTTCAGTTCCTGGGCACCTCATAAGTGCCCCTGTGTTATAATGATAGAAATGTCGCGGCACAGTATCGGCAAAAATGCCGGCAAATCCCATTCCATCCCTAATTGTCAAACATTTGCAATCGATATATTTTTCACCTCGAGTTTCCTTGTTCACGTCCGCGGTGATGATCAGATTCTAGTGGGATCTGTGGCAGAGTAACTATACAGGACTCGGAGATACTAATAATCTCAAGGGGATGTGATGTAAGGACACGTCTTTTGACGATCGGGTTATTTGTAGTGTCTAACATTTTAAGACAGCCATTCCTGTAATCCGACAAAATTAACGGTATATCTTTTATGCAACTATACAAAAAAAATTAGCAATGACACTTGTCATAAAGTGATTTGATGGGCATTATTGTCACAATTGTATAATCAGCGGAAGGTCATCATGATCAATGTCTGACAGGCGGCAATGTACAATCTGCGGCAGGTGTAACTATACAATCTGCAGCGGTGGTGCTGTAAATATGTGGCAGGTGCCACTGTACTATCTGCGGCAGTTGGTAAGATAAAAGTTGTGGCAGGTGGTACTGTACAATCTGTGGCAGGTGGTACTGTACAATCTGTGGCAGGTGTTACTGTACAATCTGTGGCAGGTGGTACTGTACAATCTGTGGCAGGTGTTACTGTACAATCTGTGGCAGTTGTTACTGTACAAGCTGTGGAAGGTGGTACTGTACAATCTGTGGCAGGTGGTTATGTACAACCTGGGCAAGTGGTACTGTATAATCTGTGGCAGTTGGTACTGTACAATCTGGGGCAGGTGGTACTGTACAAACTGTTGCAGGTGGTACTGAACAATCTGAATCTGTGGCAAGTGGTACTGTACAATCTGTAACAAGTGGAACTGTACACTCTGTGACAAGTGGTGCTGTACAATCTGTGACATGTGGTACTTTTCAATCTGTGACAAGTGGAACTGTTCAATATGTGGCAGGTGGTACTGTAAAATCTGTGGCAAGTTGTTGTGTACAATCTTTGGCAAGTGGTAATGTAAATCTGTGACAGGTGATACTGTACAATCTGTGGAAGGTGGTACTGTACAATCTGTGGCATGTGCTACTGTATAAAATATGACAGCTGGTACTGTACACACTATGTGACAGGTGGTACTGTACAATATGTGGCAGGTGGTAATGTACAATATGTGGCAGGTGGTACTGTATAAAATATGACAGCTGGTACTGTACACACTATGTGGCAGGTGGTACTGTACAATATGTGGCAGGTGGTAATGTACAATCTGTGACAGGTGATACTGTACAAAATATGACAGCTGTATACACTATGTGAAAGGTGGTACTGTACAATCTGTGACAGGTGTTTTTCTACAAACTATGTGACGTGTGGTGCTGTACAACCAGTGGCTGTGAGAGAAGAAGTTGTAGTCTGAATTTACAATAATATTCTATTATATATTGATAGATTGGACATACTCAAATTGATAAATGCCGTTTAAGCTTCCAAACGCAATTGGTTGCGGTTATCTTCTTCTTGCTTGTTTCTTTATTGCAATTAATAACTGCATATTCTACATTAGCTACAGTTTGATATTTCAATTTATATATTCCATACATGAGTTCATCTCATGTTCATAATACCATATCATATCAGTCAACCGATCGTTTTTGTTATTGCTGTCTTGTTTGATCTTCACTGTGCCTGTTACTTTCTCTTCCAGTCTGTCCAAACATGCCACAATCTCTTCTCAAAAACTTTGATAGTGTTCTATACAGGTAGCATGACAATGGTAGTTTGATACACAACAAGTATTTATCAATTCTCTAAATTCTTTATTAACGCCGCTCTTATTTCTGACATGCACTCTTAATGTTTGTCAAATCTTCCGAAGACTGAACATCGTTTGATAATTCTGTAATGAGGGACTGCTTCTTTGCATTGTTAGGGCCTTTAACGAAACACAAATCATAGCCAAGGGCGTCATCATCTGAACCATACATTTCCAAACATCGAGGGGTGTGTTTGGAACATATCCCCATTTCTATAGATATCTGGCGTGTTTCTGACTTTCCTGTCCTTGTCGTAGTATGTAAGTTAAACCTGCTATGGTAAAGAATACATGTTCTGCATAGGTACTAAATTTCCAGCAAACACAATCCTGCCGCTCTTGTAATCTGTCCCAACTAAGTACAGAAATCGCATAGGAATTTGCTGAGACCTGACGGACGGTCCTGATCTAGAAGCACCTCGAAGGCCGGATACTGTTTCTTGGTAGCCACAGTAAGATGAACAGTAAACATGAATATTTTCTGATAGCATTGAGCATGCCTTTGGAGAGGAGGAGGACAAAACATATTACTACAAAAATGACGATATTGCTGGCGTGGATTATAATTAGGACATTAATTGAATGTATGTTAAAGAAAATGACATTATTGTTGATATTGTATTTGTTGATGATAATGACAATGATGGAGTGATGATGATTACTTTAGGCAATGATTATGATGACGAGTGTGGTGATTGTGATGTAAATCATAATGATGGTGATGATGAGGAGAAGGAGAAGAAGGAGGATTAAACTTAAAATATTCGAATATTCAAAATAACGTTTCACCTTTTATACACCATTGCGAAAGACATGAACGCAAATAATTCGATTGAATCCGTTGTCATAGGCAAGCTATTGTGCAGGCAACAGGTGAGTCGGATTGTTATCTGTAAGGGTGAATAAATAAAGCTGTTTCATATTGTCGCGTAGACGTTCTTTTCAAAAATACACTTGCAATACACTTTTAATATCGACTGTTCCACTAAAATGATCCAGCATATGGTATGTTTAAACTTTTAAAGTTTTAAAATTGTATGATACAAATGATATAATCCTTTTAGGGTTGAAATCCTGATATAACCGACAAACAAATCCTGTATAGTATGGGACTAACTGTGTTTTTCTTAAAATTATAATAATTTCTTAAACATTGTATTCTATGTTGTAATCGATAAAAAAGTTTTCCGTTGCAAATGTTGTTAAATTATTGTTTCCATAAAGCGAATGAAATCGGTAAAAATCTCGTAAAATGCTTTATTCTTTACGTATAAATAATACTTTCACTTTGTCAAAGCAAATACGTCTGTTGAAATTAAACTTGTAATTGGATGTTCTGTCCGACGTTGAACAAGGCGATATTGTTACTTAATGCAGTTCTTTATTTTTGGCGTCTAAAGTAATCGTTGTTTTGGGTTATAAGAAGGGCTTAAAACTTTATGCAATAGGTTTTTATTTACTTTGTCAATGAATTTGTGTCGGTTGATATTTCCGATTATAATAATTATACGAGTAAATCAATCCATTTGTTTCTAAGAAAAACGGCATGTGTTGGTATTAACTAAGGTGTATCTGTTTTATCATATAGAAATACTTACACACATGTTCAATATACTTCCCTTATTAATAATGGTTACTGTACAAACAAAACCACGTCTCTTTTACGTGCATACATTGTACGAGAAGCTACGCTAGATACTGGTGAGTTATTTTAAAAAAAAGATAACACACCTTTATTTTTGTAAAGGAATAATACTTTTCATATAACTTTGTAACGATTAGTTGACAGTACTAACTATTGTAAAGGTAACATGGAACATAATTTATAAGAATGAATGATACTTGAATCACAATTTCAAACACAGAATAGCATGGTATAGCCACGTTAAAAGGCGCATTCTTTACAACAATAACCAGTGACTCCATATTCAATTCAAAATACGATTCCTCAAGGACGAGGATGAAGTGATTATGTGAAACTTGACACTGAGCCTATATTTGTTTTGTTATTGTGTGTTTGTTCTCAGCTGAACTTATTCAATTGGGGATTTTAAAGGCCCTTTCATATTCAGGCTGGTAAATTTGTTTGTATAGAAATTACCATTTGTGGACAATTTTGGATATAATTCCTGTCTCTGTTTCTCTGTTAGTCTGTCATTTTTAAGTGTTATCTAATGAACATTTATGTGGCTCTTTCAAGAAATGTGTCATTGTTCTATGAGTTTAAATATAGAAACATAAGCTTATTGGCTATTGAGTGGACTTTACCTGTAATTGTGTTTCTTCAATACCCCACTGCCTGTGTATGTATCCATTCATAATCATGGTGCGATCCGATTTAAAACAGTTTTCTGTGTGTGTAAATTTGAGCTGATATCAGGTATCTGTTATTTGAATAAAGAAGATTTTAAGTATCACCGACCGAGACAAAAGCACAGAGGTATGCTGTTCCTTGTAAATATATTGGATTAGGTGACACGGAAATATGAAGATTGGGTGTTCACCTTAACCAAGCCGTAGGGTATTCCCCTTTTTTGACTAGGTTTTAAGGTGGTGGGTTATTACACGTTTCTTGACTAGAGGCGACATCATCATAATAATCACAATCATCATCATCTGCAGCAGCATAAATTGATAGCATAAGTTCATATAACCTGATTGTTTATGTTCCTGTTGGTAGATGATGTCTTGGTGTGCTATTGCTTGTAAGTGTATTGATTACCTGACACGGCAATGCGGAAGTTTAATGGCCACATGTCCAACGTGTAGGCTATTCCCCTTTCTAATTCCACCGTCTTCACTGTGCTTGGATATTTCGCACGTCGTTATTAGAGGCGGCGACGAGTGATTTTAGCGGTGCACATCATGATTTCTAGTACCATCAAAACCATACAATTTATCGCTGCAAAACATGAAAGGTCCACTTTGTATGCATATAAATAGAACAAAAACATATTTATAGAATGTATACACTTTTATTATACAATAATGATGAACATAATAACTATAATAATACCTACACACTACTGGAGAGTGTTGACCTCCCCAGGTTTTAAGCGGTGGTTTCAGCCGGCTACAAATATCCTTATAAACACGAATTGATGCAAATGCTGCTATATATAAATTAAATTTAGTTAAATATATTATATTAATATTAATGTCAATCTTAATTTACGCAAACAGTACATGTTATGTGATTTGTTCAGTCACGTTGTTCTTAAATCGTATTTTTAATCGGAATAAGCAATAAACACCGGCTTGCATCAACGGAAATACACAGTAAATAGACATAACAACCAGTATTGACAAAATGCCAAAGCTGACCTTACAACTTCTACTGTTTTCACAAAATTGATAGTAGACCAGTATGAAATAGCTGAGTATAGTTATAAGATAAGTACAATTGACCCATATTGACCTAGGCCAGTTATATATGTCACTAGTAAATATAGATATGGACATAATATGACATTTTATTCAGTTAAATTAATACTGTATTAGTGTGTCATACTTCGTTTTCAACAGCATATATTAAAATCAAGGTACAATGCATGCTAAATTGTACCCGTACAAAGTGACCACTGTAATGGCCACCAGGACCTTCGGGAAAATTGCATGAACATGGAATAAAAGCAGTTTGACCTTGTGGTTTTAATATGTATACATCAATTGTCACATAATGTAATAAGCAAATTAATTGATTATTTGATAGTGAAACTTCACTAATGCTGGCAGTAGGCATGTTTGTGATCATTCCAGTTATAACCAGTATTGATAGCTTTAATCTGTATTGAGCACCAGCCCGGTAAATACCAAAAAGTCGGCTTTCATGCCAGCACTGGATTTACCTAACATAGATTTTTATCTACGTTATGTTAATTTCATTTCTTAATTTGATCGGGTCAGGATGTAACAACTCTGGGAGCTGTGATATATTCTCTGACAGTGAACTTGCCAGTCAAACACCAGGGACTTTTTCAAAAGTTAGTGAAACAATAGATTACTTTATTGCATGTTTCCAGGTAATAACTTTTTAATATATACTGAAAGTCCAAACGCACCAACACATTAGTTGTGAGTTTAAACAATAAAACTGAAAGTAGTGGGTGAACAAATCTTTGCGTTTACTTTTTCATATTTCTCTCATAAAACAATATTTCATATCACTTTATTTTATGAAAACACATTTAAAATATTAAAACAATCATCTATTTTTAATTTTAGCAATGTGTGTATACAGTGTTGGCTGTCCTGTTATTTTGTTAGTTGTAAAGATAAAAAAATGGATACATTACTCAATGACCAAAATCATGTTTATCTAACACATCTAGTCTGAAATATAACTGCAGTAAAACCTATCCACAGCAACATGTTGCAGCGAGGAGGCTTTGCTGTGCAGAGGGTTATGTT